>PVJS01006576.1:0-59278 GCA_004027185.1 Glis glis | reverse complement strand
TCACCAAGTGGACTAGACACACACTCTCTCCTGTCTGTCTTGTCCCTCTCAGCTGGTTACCTAGGTCCGATGACTGACTATCTGATCTGTGGTTTTTGCCAGGCCCTCTTCTATCTAATTAGATTCTTGGTTCTAGCTATAGTAACACAGATACTTTCTGGGGTCTTATATGATATAAAAGAATAAATAAACAGTGGGGGATGAGAGTCTTCTAAGTGAGAAGATGGAGGTGGCAAGAAAGCAAAAAACACGGGGAAGGAAGGAAAGACAGGAGGAGAAATGATGAAAGGCAGGGCACTAAGCCTCGAGCATAGTTCTCGGAGAGTGACTCTGGCCTAAAGAGAATGTAAGGAGCCTCCAGCAACATAGAGCTTGAGTGATGGTTAATTTTAGGTGTTAACATGACTGGATCATGCGGTTAGCTGGTCAAGCATTACTTCTGGGTATACCTGTGAGAGTGTGAGGAGGGGACTGGCATTTGAACCAGTGGGCTGAGTGAGGAAGGTGTGCCCTCAGTATGTCCAGGCACCACCTCATCAGGGCTCACATGCAACAAATGGCAGAGGCAAGGGGAATTTGCTCTCTTTCTTGGAGCCAAGACATCCTCCTTCTCCTGCCCCGAGACACTAGAACTCCAGGTCCGCTGGCTTTGGACTCTGAGACTTGTATCTCTGGTTCTCCAGGTTCTCAGGCCTTTGGCCTCAGACTGTTACACCACTGGTTTTCCTGGTTCTGAGGCCTTTGAGCTGGAACTGAGCCATGCTGATGGCTTCCCTGTTCCTCCAGCCTACGGTGACCTGTCGTGGGACTTCTCAGCCTCCATAATCACATGAGCCAATTCACCTCGCCATCCTCCTTTCATCTGGCATCTGGCCACGCATCCCAGCGGTGCTGTCTCCCTGGAGAACTCTGACAAATACAGCACACAACTAGTACGAATGTGACACTCCATAGAGATGAAGAGCAGTCTCTTGAATCCAAGAAGGCAGAGAGAGGGCAGAAATTGGAGGCAGATAAAACTTCTTTCTTAATGCCTGATAAATGGAATATTTGAAAATTCCTGGAATTCCAAGAGTTTCATATCATGCTATTCTGTAATGTTCACTATTCCTTGATCATTTGCATATAGAGATTCTGAAAACTTGTTTTTTTTTTAATCATCACTGGACTAAGTATGACCCTTTCCCCAAATTGTTATTTATTTCACATAATATAGTGGATGATTATGGAACTATCACTTATCCAAGCATTCGTATATTTTTAATATACCACCTGCTCTTCTTGCAGCCCCTCCTCCACCATCCCTATAAAAGTAACTACTATGAAAAATCCTGCTGTTATTATTTCTTGCTTCTTTTTTCCAGTTTTATCACATATATAGGTATGCCTAGAAAATATGCTGTTTAATTTGCTTATTAATGAAACTTATAAAAAGGGTATCTATACTGTGTGCATTATCTGAGACTTGCTTCATTCATTCATTCATTCATTCATTCATTATGTTACTAAGATAATTCCACAAAGTGGCACCTTGCTCTGGCTCTTCCTTCTTCATCACCGCATACTATTTTACCATGTGCATGCATCCCAATGTATCTTCCTATTACCCTAACAATGAACATCCTGGGAAGCTGCCAGATGCTTTTGTTCCTACACACTGTCTGATGTAGGTACTGTAGGTCAAGCCTCTGGGTACCCACATGCGAGAGCATCTCCAGGGCATATTCCTAAGAGCGCAGTCAGTACACAAGGGAGCAAAATAATGATCGTCCTTTCACGACAAGGCCAAATTCTTTCCCAAGGTGGTTCTGACAATTTATATTCCCAAAAGAAATGCAAAAGAGGTCCTGTGATTTATGTTCTCTTCAACACAAGATATTGTCAGACTTTTATATTTTTCTCAAATAGGTATAAATGGTAACCCCAAGCTGTCTTCATTTATTTTTTCCTGATTATTAATCTAGTTGGTATCTCTTCATGAGTTTATTACCCACATTGTTTTCTAGTTGTTAAAATGCTTTCTCATGTCTTTTGCTCTTTTCTCCTATTAAATTGTTCCTTATTAATCTGTAAGCTATCACTGTACGGATGTAAATTTAAATACCTACAAATAAATTGTTTTTATATATTTATGATTACATACATCATGGAATCTTTTCTTGGCTCTATATAATGCTAATCTCATCTTTCAGTTTGTATTTTGGCTTTAATTTTCTCTGCAGTATACTCTGATGAACAAATTCAAATAATTTTCAAGTAATTTTAATGCTCTTTATATCTGGTCTAAGAAACGTTCCCCTCAGGTCAGAAGGATGATTTATTTTTTTTTCCTGTTAGGGATTGAACACAGGGCCTTGTGTATACTGAGCCATACCCCAAACAAGAAGAATTTTTAAAAAGTTATATTTCTAATTTATTGTGATTGTTATATAGAAATTTAATTGACTTTTTATATTGATTTTATATCCAATTACCTTGGGAAATTTCTCATTTTAGTAATTTTTCTAGAAATTATTTTGAGTTTTCTACAAAATAATATCTAAATGGAAAGAGAGAAAGAAATGGAGTAAAAGGGGAAAGAAATTTTTTTTTTCTCCTGTGTGTTGCTGGGGATGGAACTCAGGGGTATTCCACCTCTGAGCTACACCTCCAGCCCCATTTTATTTTTTATTTTGAAACAGAGTCTCACTAAGTTGCAGAGGGCCTTGCTAAGTTGCTAAAGCTGGCCTGGAACCTGCAATCCTCCTGTCTCAGTCTCTCAAGTACTGGGATTACAGGCACATACCACCATGCCCAGCTGAAAACATTTTTAAAAACCCTAAAACATATTTTTAAAACTTAGAAGAAAAGATTTTGAGTGTTCTTACCATAAAGAAATGATAAATACTCAAGGAAATGGATATGTTCAACCTGATTTAAACACTACATAATGTATACCTATATCAAAACATCACACAGTATCCCATTAATATGTACGATTTTTCTGTTTTTAATGTGTCAGTTAAAAAAATTTAGTTTAAATTTAAAAAGACAAAGCAAAAACACTTGAGCACTAAAAAGGAAAGTTAGGCAATAAAAGAATCATGAAATGAAAAAATGAACAACTGCCAGGGGTGGTGGTGCACACCTGTAATCCCAGTATTTGGGAGGCTAAGATAGGAGGAGCGCAGGATCGCGGCCAGCCTCAGCAACTTAGCAAGGCTCTCAGCACCCTAGTGAGACCCTATTTCCCGAAAAAAAAAAAAAATGAAATACAGCTACAGGTATAGCTCAGAGGTAGAATGCCCCTGGTTCAATCCCTAGCATCACACAAAAATAAATAAAATAAATTAAAGAGAATAACTGTTTTCTTCTGAATGGTTAAAAAATAATGAGACAAGATAACCAAAGTTAAAAGAAGATAAAACCAAGAAATCAATAAAGTAGGGGTGGGGAGATAATAGGTTCAGCAAAATTAAAAGTTGGTTCTTGGAAAAGATTTACAAAATTGGCAATCCACTAGCAAGAGTGATTTAAAAAACAAAAAAGGGTATAAATAAATAAATTTGTTAAAAAAAAGGGTATGTAACTACATACACAGTTGAAATTACACATCTTATAACAACACTGGGTTTATCCCAAGGATGTAAGGACTGGTTTAATTTTTGAAATATATAAATATCTCCTACTTCATTAAGACATTAAAGGCAAAAACCATATTGTCATCCCAATAGATGTATAAATAACTTTTTTGTGTGTTACTAGGGATTAAACCCAGGGACATTCTACCGCTGAGCTACACCCCCAACCCTATTTTTATTTTTTAGTTTGAAACAGAGTCTCACTAAGTTGCAGAGGGCCTCACTAAGTTGCTGAGGCTGTCTTTGAACCTGTGATTCTCCTGTCTCAACCTCCCAAGTAGTGGGATTACAAGCATGCGCCACCACACCCAGCTTGTATATTACTTTTGATAGAATTCAAAAGTGAATGATTAGAAAAAAACTCTTATTTAATGGAGACTAAAAGACAACTTCCCTGACCTGATACAGTTTATCAAAAGGTAAATAAATAAATAAATAATTACAATAAACACCATTATCCTAAATGGAGAGACACTGGAAGTATTCCCTTTAAAATTAGCAACAAGCCGGGCGTGGTGGTGCACGCTTGTAATCCCAGTACTTTGGGAGGTGGAGACCGGAGGATCCGGTTCGTGGCCAACCTCAGTGCGCTCTCTCTCTCTCTCTCTCTCTCTCTCTCTCTCTCTCCTCTCTCCTCTCTCTCTCTACCTAGTGAGGCCCTCCACAACTTCGTGAGACCCGGTTTCAAAAGTAAATCATAAAAAAAAAATAGGGCCGGGGGTGTAGCGTGGAGGTAGGATGCCCCTGGGTTCAATCCCTGGTGCCGCAAAAAAAAAAAAAATCAGCAAGAAGACAAGAATGCAACTTCAGTACTGACTGGAGATGCGTTCTAGAAGCATCCATTGCTTTACAGGAACCCATACTAACCTTTCTCTTATATGTAACTCTAAACAGGTATTCTCAGACCCAATATAGTATAGTGTTCTGAAAAGGCAGAGCACCCCTCCCCACCCCCAAAATCATTATCAAGTTTCTCTAAAAATATAATGCTCAGCAGCATGGCACATTTTAACCGCCATTGAAAGAAGGCAGAGGTGAAGGAGAAGTTTGAGTTCACATAGTTGGCTGTAAATCCAGGCATATTATCCAGGCTAAATATCATCTTGCTTTGGGACCAAGGAATTGAAGTCATTTTGCCTTTTCTTCTTCAACAAACACAGAGCTTCAAGGGCTGATTTAGCTCTTTTAATTTCATTCATCTTATGCTCCAACTGGTATTATACTGAATAACATTTGTAATCTGAATGTGTTATGTGAGTGAACTCTGCACTCCAAGGAGAACTAAAGAGACATTTTATGACACTGAAATGACAATTTAAAAAAATCAATTTTTTATTTTCACTTTTGAGAAAGGTACCAGAAATCCTTGTTCGGTTATGCCTTGTTCTGAAAATCCAACTGGGTTCTGAATGAGGTGAATGATTTATTTTAGGACCAATGCCTTTTACCCACTGGACAAATGTCTAGTGGGTGCCAGGCACTGGGGACAGAGTACAGAACAAATCAAAGACTCTGTCGTGTGCTTCCTGAACGTCCAGAATATGGTCATCTTGTTTAACAGTAAACACAAGGGATAGTTCAGGAGGTCCTAGAATAAGCTCCTCTAATCAGTCCATGTACCTTCCTTTTTTCTCTGAAAATCTGTTACTATCTTTTATATAGAAGAAAAATGTCTGCATTGATTTCTTCCCAAGCTTGGTCACTGAATCCACCAGAGCTACACCTCACTCAGCCCTTCTTGGTAAAATCATTTATAATAGTAACAATAGCTAACATTGTAAGGGCATCTTGCAAAAGTCATCTTGCATATGCTATATCTTTAAAAATCCTGCAGTAATCACCATCATTTGGGGGGTGAGGATTTGAGGCACAGAGGGGCTCAGTGAGACAACATTATGGATAATTCAAATGTGTCTGATTCCAAAGCTTCCATGAACATTTCCAGAATGTCTGTCTTCATTCAGACATCCATCCATCTATCCATCCATCCATCCATCCATCCATCCATCCATCCATCCATCCTTTCATTCATTATTTCAGCAAATAGTGAGTTATAGCCGGGCGTGGTGGTGCATGCTTGTAATCCCAGTACTTTGGGAGGCGGAGACTGGAGGATCCGGGTTCGCGGCCAGCCTCAGCTCTCTCTCTCTCTCTCTCTCTCTCTCTCTCTCTCTCTCTCTACCTAGTGAGGCCCTCTGCAACTTCGTGAGACCCGGTTTCAAAATAAAGTATAAAAAATAGGGCCGGGGGTGTAGCGTGGAGGTAGAACACCCCTGGGTTCAATCCCCGGTACCGCAAAAAAAAAAAAATAGTGAGTTATATACCAAGGAGAATTTGGGATTTCATATTATTCGCCTGAGTATATGCTGAGTGTAGTCTTTATACATAATCCCTAAGTACCGCATTTCCTCCAACTGTGTAATTCTGTGCAATTCAAATACAGACTGCCCCCAGCCTTTCTTTTTCCCTCACCACAGGTTATGGTACAGAAATACTCAATGAGAAGAAAAAGTTTTTACAACTAGATTTCTTTCCAGTGGAACAGGCTAACATGTCAAATGGTGAGTCCCATCATGACCTGCGAGTGAGGAAATACCAAGCTGGGGCTGAAGAAGGAGAGGGCAAGCAGGTTCATTCATTCATTTATCCACCTATCAAATAAATATCTACTGAGCGCCAGGAATTCTGAGACCATGACACTAAACAAAACATCCCAGTGAGAGGGAAGGAAGACAGGGGAACCTCTCTATTCTCCCCCAACACAAAATCTCTACCCTTTGCTGATTTATTGCTTTAATATGAAAATGACTTAAGACAACTGGATGACAAAAAAACACACATATTGAATCCATATGTGAGGATAAAAACCCAAACCATATAGAGACTAGTCGAAACATTGGTTTTTTCTTAAAAAAAAAAACAACTTTGTAGTAGGGAAGTAGATAGTAGAAAAAAATTTGATAAGTTTGGCCATTATAAAAATAAAACCTTCACAGCAAAGAATATAAGTGATGTCACAATTAAATGAAAAAAAATCAGGGAAAATACTTCTGCCTTATGTCACAAACAAAGGAAAACCTTCCCTAAACTTCAAAGCATTCATAGGAGTTGGGATGACAAAGACTAACAACCCAGTTGAAAATTCAGCAAAGGTCATGAACAGATGGTTCAGAGATAGGAACACCAGTGATCTTTAAATAGATCTGAACAAAAATTCTTGACCTCACTCTTAATAAGAGAAATCAAATTCAAACCACACCAGAAAATCATCTCTCTATGTCTGCTTGGCAGAAGACAGAGTTTGACATGAAATCTGCTGCTGAGACATGTAGGGGACCGGGCACGTCAGTCACTGTGAGTGTGAAATAGTACAACTCCTCTGAAAGTGTGCTTACACTTTGACTCAACAGTCCAGCTGCTGGGAATCGATTTCACAGATATTCATAGAAGACCAGTTAAGCGAATTATGGTACAGCCACACGATGTAGGTGTGAAAAAGAATGAGGAAGGCTTCGATGTGAGGACATGGAATGATCTCCGGGACATATTAAGAGGAAGAAAGCTAAACAAAACTAGATGCAGGGCAGTGTACACTGTATGTTTCCTCTGGTGCAAGAGATATTTGCATCTCTTTGGCTTATACAGAGAAAGACTGAAAAGATAAAAGAAACCAATAAAAATGGTTGCTTATATGGGGCTAGGGGGACAAAGATGGGGAGAGACATGTGTGTTCAAAAGAGTAAAATCAGACTTTGAAAGTGGCCCCTGGGAACCTCGTACACAGCAGAGGTTGTGAGTCCCCAGCATGACGTGTGGTTCTCAGGGTAACAGAACGTCAGGCCTGGCACAGGCCCAGAGAGGAGAAGGAAGACATTGCTCAAGATCACCATGCCTGCTTTGGTCCTAGACACTTGCTTATTCCAAGTCAGGTATCTGGGTCTTTCCACAGATTGCAAAGATTTCATGGGGCACCCCAGTGCAATGAATGATGTCGGCATAGCTTCTGGCTTTCCCTACAAATACTGATGCTGTAGCCTTATCTCCTGAAGCATCCTAATCAAACTAAGATATCTGGAGGAATCTAGGGGAAAAGGCATCATGGAACGGAAAGGGTCAGAGTGACACCTTACAGTATAAAACAGGAATGTCCCAACAAACCAAGGTAAGAGGAAGGTTCAAAACAAACAGCGGTGGAAGAAGAAACGCTCTGTATGGTGCTTCTGGTAGGGTGTGTGGGGATTTCTGTACAGAGAAGCAAACCAACTGGGGTCAGCTGGGTGTCTAACCACCAGGCTTCTCTCCGCAGCAGGGCAAGAGCCAGCTTGGCCAGTGGGAAGCATATTACCTCCCTCTCTAATTAAATTCCTCAAAGCGCGAGTTGACTTATTCATTTATAATAAAATTCCTGGTCTAATTAAAAGTGCAACTTCGCTGGGCGTGGTGGCACACACTTGTAATCCCAGTACTTTGGAAGGCGGAGACCGGAGGATCCGGGTTCGCGGCCAGCCTCAGCTCTCTCTCCCTCCCTCTCTCTCTCTCTACCTCCCTCCCTCCCTCTCTCTCTCTCTCTCTCCTTAGTGAGGCCCTCCACAACTTCGTGAGACCGGTTTCAAAATAAAGTATAAAAAAATAGGGCCAGGGGTATAGTGCGGAGGGAGAACACCCCTGGATTCAATCCCCGGTACCACACAAATAAATAAATAAATAAATAAATAAATAAATAAATAAAAGTGCAACTTCCTCCACCTGACATAGCCTCCCCATATTTCAGGTTCCTAGGTACCGGTGTGTGAAAACAATGATGCTGAAGGATAATTTGGGATTTTGCTCCTCGCTGCAAGAGTCAATAAAGAGGAAAGAGTGCTTCTAGGTTTGTTTCGGGGAACTTTAAATCAGTTCTGTCTCCCTTAGAATGAATTTCAACCACAGATATTTCCCTTAATGAAACTGCACGGCCCTGGATAATTTATGAGGGAAGTTTACCTTTCCAGGGGTTTTAGCTTCATATCATTTTGGCCTACACATGATTTTAAAGTCCCTTTAGTCCCCTCCCTTACCATGACATCCTAAGGCTTTAATTCCAGCACTGTTCCTTCTCTGGGCCTCTTGAGTATAATGCTCGTATTTCCCAGCACTCTGCAGGTTGAAAGCCTTGTCACGTCTACTGTCCTATCTGAAATATGCCACGAGGAGGCAGCTGGGTGGCTGCTATGTGGCAGGTGGAACAAGTGCTCAGAAAGGCCCGCATTATTCATCGAGGACCAATCGATTAATGGCACAGCCAGAGCCAGAAACCAGGGGTCCTCGCTCTCAGATGATGGGTGAATCTGGTACACTCAGCCCTGTGGCCCATGGCTTTTGGGTGGCTTCTAAGAGGTTCCCAGAGAAGAGCCAATTACGTGACTCACTGGACATTTTTCTTGGCAAAACTCCTGGTGGCTGGTTGGGAAGGACCCTGGTCTTTCCTGAGCTCATCTGCTGCACTGTATTTAAGTGTGTATTTCTGTGTTTCGGGCAAGTTCAGGAGGGGTATTTGGGATGAGAGAGTGTTTGAAATGGTCTCTTCCTTGATCCTTAAAGTCTGCGACAAGACACCATAGACAATGAGAAGTTATCCGCCCCCTTTCCCTCGACACTTTGAAGGTTTGTGCGTGGCGTTCTCCTTTTGCACACTGTAATAATCACATCTTGAAAGATTTTTTTCTGAATACTGAGCCCTTTCTTTACTTCGCCACCCCCACTGCTTCACGAGAACCCCTTCTATTTACCCCAGTATTTTATTCCTGAGATTACTGTGGATCTGCCTTGCCTTAACCATTCAGTGAGAACAGTTCTGGCAAGGGACTCTTTCCAAATGTCACTGAGTGCTTTTAAGCCCAATATAAAACTCAGTGGTCCCCAAGGAAACCCAAACACCTGTTGACTATATTTTTCCTCCATTTTTTTCATCTAATTGCAATTTACCTGCCTCGCCACAGCAGTGCGAGGATTAACTGTCCTCCGGTAACTTTCAAGTCTGTAAAGGATTTCTGCCTCCTCAGGGCACACGTTCTCTGAGAGAGACAGAACTGAAATACTAATAAGAGACTTAACATGTAGCAGCCTCAAACAGGCTGTGCTCTGTGTTACCATTTCAGACAGTGGGTTTCTTCCTCACATCTTTTGACAAAGGCACTGGGAACAGGATCAGCAGCCACGTCTGCAAGGCCAGACAGGAGCGTGAACTTCCCTTCCAAGGCCCTTTAGAGGAAGCACATCTTACCCACCCAATTAGAGAGTTGGACCCAGGCCTGGTGCACCTGCTGGGTGCTTAGGGGTTTGTGGCCACTGCCATATTTTAACACAAATATTTGACAGCTTCTCCTTCCTAAAGGTTCTGATACCTAAAGGTTAATCTTCTCTTGGCTTCTTCTCATCACTACTGACATTTTGTGCTGGATTGCTCTTGGTTGCTGGGGAGTTGTCCTAGGCATTGTAGGATATTTAGCAGCATCTTTGAGCTCCACGCACCAGATAGTTGCCCCCGCCCCAACCCAAATATCTCCAGACATCGCCAAGTCTCTCCTGGGGTGGGAGCACAATCACACTGGCTTGATGATCCAGTGTGAACTATAGATGGAATACTCAGATTAGGGTGTGCTTCTGCCCAAATGTCATCCTCAAAGGTGCACGAGGTCTTGCAGAACTATTGGGGTCCTTGGAAGAGACTCTCTACCAGCCCCTACCAAGTTTCACTTTGTTCTGCTCTCCCCCCACAAAGCTGAGAGAGACAAACACATTTTCACAAATGAAACAGCATCCTGTTGCTTATTTCTTTAGTTTTAGATCTATGGCCTCGTTTTCTTTCAGCTCTGACAGCCCAACATCGCTCATCTGCACGGCATTGGGTATCATTTGCTCCTCCCACCTATGCCACATCCACCAAGGATTGGCTTTTTGCCTTGAAATTCCATTTTGCAAGCTCCTTTTTAAATGTTCTGGGCTGCAACATGTTTAAACTCAAGGGGTGTAACACTGGGGGTGCTTTGGCAATGGTGGGGGGGATGTCCATCAAAGGGTGACAAACCCTGAGGGGGGCATCTCTTCCCTCCAAAATGTCTCATTAGGGTCCCCAGGCTTGGCCTCCATCTCCTCTGTATCCCGCAGTCCAATTTAATTGAGCGACGGCCTCGCCACGGCACACTGCTCTTTCGACAGGAGGGTAAACTCATTCTGTCCATCATGACATTTGCTTTCTTAAAGGCCTCACCATATGCAGCTTAAATAATTAAATGCAGGTCACATCGCGGCCTCTCCTTGCAAGTCTGTCTGAGGGCACAGTGGGTTCTTTCTGATGGTTAGCTTTTGGCCACGTGATTTTGAGAAGCTTAGTCGGGCTTTTGGTTTCTTTTGTTATTGTACATAACACTTCTCCCCACTAGGAACCCCAACCCTCAGTGTAGCGCAAACCCAGTGTGAACAGTTGAAAGGGCTGTGGGTTTTCTGATGATGAATAAACGGTGACAGAAAGAAATCTGAGACCATGGTTCCTGCAAGGATCTCAGAGCAGCCTGCTTGTCATGGTCCGTACCTCCCATTTGTCATGCAGAAAAGTTGAATGCTTAGAGAAAAGTCCCTTGTGATCTGGTGTATGTGTTCACCTCAAGCTGGGATGGGCTTGTCAAAAATACAGCAGATCTTTAAAACGATCCAGTGAGAGAGAAATTCCAGGAAGGACTAACTCTTACCTGTAGTGTCCATTTGAAACAATAGATTTCTCCAGAGGGAACGCCACGTGATTATAATGAGTTTGGATTTAGTTTAACCCAATGCTGATTTTGCACATTACAGAGATTTGTCATCTTTAAGGAATGTGCCAGATGAACGCTTTAAAATAGATGCAACTTTGTGTGAATTCTCTATAATATAGCAAAATCTGATTGCTCTATTAATAGCCAGGGTCCTTGGCCTTGAGAAAGCAGGATGGCAGCATTTTTAAAATTCATCATCTCTGCATAATTAGTTGTGAATCTCTAAATACTTGAGCTGAAGAATTAACCGGGAACTGGCGCCATCCTCCCTCAGCGTCCCTTTCAATATTGTTCCCCAGTCATCATTTCCTTGCATTTTTCTAATTACTGCAAAACCAATTGTTTTTAACTCAACTGCCCCGGCTCTTTGTAATTTGTTGAATGTAATTACCTTCAAGTAAAAAAAATGTACTTCTTGTTCTGGAAATTGGGGCTTGATTAGATGAGCATCATCAGGTGGCCATGGGACCCTGTAAAGTTTGCTGTATTTCATCTACCCACTGTATTTTGAGAGTTTGGGACTTGAGAAGGAGGGGGCCCTCTTGAAAGGGAGCCCCAGATTGTGTCCATCTATAGAGCCTTATTGGGGAAGAAATTTTATAAAAGCCAAAATGTACTAGGAATTCTAGTTTTTAACTCTGAGCAGTATGGCCATAGGCAGACATACACTATGTTTATATTTCCTTTGGAACTGGAGATTGAACCCAGGGGTGTTTTAATTCTGAGCTACACCCCCGGCCTTTTTTATTATTTTTATTATTTTTTATTTTGCGACAGGTCTCGCTAAGTTACCTCACACTGGCCTCGAACCTTCAATCCTCCTGTCTCAGCCTCCCAAGCACTGGGATTATAGGAGTGGACCACCACACCTGGCTGGTTTTGGGTTCTTGATTATCTCCTTTTTCATGTCTGATTATAAAAATCTAGGGAGTGGGGCTGTCTCATTAACCTGACCCCAAACCTCAGTATCTAGAAATGGCTGGGCACAGTAGTTACTGAATAAACCAAATAAAGTAGTTTAGAAGTCTATTCTCCCCTTTACCTTCTCTCTCTCCCTCTCTCCTCTCTTCTCTCTCTCTCTCTCTCTCTCTCTCTCTCCTGATCCTCTTTTCTACTAACTAGTTCTACCTGGAGATTCTCAAAGAATGAATAATGGAAGAACAAAAATTCTCAACCTTTATCTCTCTCCCTCAGATCAGGAGGTATTATGAGGTACACTCATAATAAGAGCAGTTCTCTAGGACAATAATTCCCAAGTTGGGCAGAAAGTATGAGAATCAAGCCAGGAGGCATGGGAGGGACCTCTGAAACACAACACAGCAAAACACAACACAGGATTCTGACATGCCTCCTTGAAGACTCATCCTTGAAGAGTAAGCTAAAATTCCACATCCTTGACAAACACTGGAAACACAGACCCAATACTTAATCCAGCACAGACCTCAGAGGAGGAGAAATGTCCTCATTGGATTTCTCTGCAGGTTAGCTGCTCTAGGCCTTTCTTCCTCTAGACAAGAAAAGGCTCAAATGGATAACATATATCTGCACAAGGAGTTAACTGAGGCCTTGATTGGCACAGTGAGTTAGTTGAGTTTTTATTTAGCACATATCTGTTAAACACTTAGGTTGTTCCATGCCCTGTGCTAAGTTCAGATCATGAATGAGAATCAATTCTGGCTCTAATAAGGGAGTTGAACATGCAAAGAAATAAGTATAACATCAAGGCAAGTGACAGAAATAAGTACAGGGTCTTTCAGGAGAATAGATAGGGAGGGGTAACTGAGCTATGGGTGTGGGGAAGGAAGGGATATCCTGGAAGAGTTCCTGGAAGAGGTAAAGACTGAATTAAACCTTAAAGACCAAAGAGGGTTAGGTGAAAGACCAGAGAAGAAGACTATACCATGAAAGCCATTCCAGGGAGACAGGACCGCATGAACAAAGGTGCAGAAGCCACTAGAAGCATCTTGTGTTCAGCACACAGCAGGAATTTTAATGATGCATAAAGTTTAAGACAGAAAATTACACACACAAACACACACACACACACACACACACACACACACACACACTCACTGAGGCTGTGCAGAGGCAAAGACAAGGCTTTGTGGGCCTTGTAAGAGAAGATTGGATTTTCTTTTTTTAATTTGCAAAATGCCATTTTTAAAATTTTAATGTAGAACAAGAAGTACCATTTTACTAGAAATAACTCAGAACCTCATTAAATCAGCATTAGTGAATTAGCTTATGAGCCAGACATTCATTTATTCAACAAACAGGTGTTTATTGAGTGTCAGATTTTGCACTAGGTTTGTTGATGGGGGGAAAACATGACACTGTTTTTTTTTTATTTTTTTCCTGAAGGGGTACAGGAATCTGAATCCTTTAAGATTCCATCAAGTAAATTTAACTGTGTGAACCTTGAGCAAATTACTGTTGGCTTGACGACAGTACTTGGTTTCCTCATCTATAAAATCAAGACAAAAACATCTCCCTTATAAAGTTCTTATAATGAATGCATGAGAAAAACTTTTGAGGAAAGACATCTGATCCTTAACAAACTTGTCAGTAGAAATAGGTATATTGAGCCGGGTGTGGTGGTGCACACTTGTAATCCCAGTACTTTGGGAGGCGGAGACCGGAGGATCCGGGTTCGCGGCCAGCCTCAGCTCTCTCGCTCTCTCTCTCCCTGTCTCTCTCTCTCTCTCTCTCTCTCTCTCTCTCTCTCCTTAGTGAGGCCCTCCGCAACTTCCTGAGACCCGGTTTCAAAATAAAGTATAAAAATAGGGCCGGGGGCGTAGTGTGGAGGTAGAACGCCCCTGCGTTCAATCCCCGGTACCGCAAAAAAAAAAAAAAAAAAGAAATAGGTATATTGGATTTAATAGACTGGAATTTGAATGATTCAACTGTGTGCAGTATTAAGGGTATAAATGATCTCAGTGAAGAATAAACATACATACATTCCACAAAAATGCAGCAGAGAAAATATACTTAACTGAGGAGGCCTCTGAGATCAGCAAATGCTTATGCAAATGTCGGGATTCAAACCTATATTGCCTTGCTGCTAAT
This sequence comes from Glis glis, assembly GCA_004027185.1. NCBI lineage: Eukaryota > Metazoa > Chordata > Mammalia > Rodentia > Gliridae > Glis > Glis glis. Next base: position 44,802 of record PVJS01006576.1, on the reverse strand, counting down.
GCTAAGGGGCAAATAAGTTTGAAGTACCTAGTTCTACTCTCAGTTCTTCCCAGCATAGCCCCAAGGCAAAAGGACAACCTGGCCTGCCCTCACCTTGCTCTTGCTGCCTTTTTTGGTTTTCTAAACCATACTTTACTGAGGTATGATTGACACATAGAAAGGTACACATATCTAATGTAGGCAATGAATGAGTTTGAAGGAGAGTACACACCTGGGAGATTGGACTTCGTAGATGATGGAGAACCACTGGTGGGTTTTAAACAAACGAACATGATGGGGTTCCAGGGAGGGAGCCTTGGTGGCAGCATGGGCAACTTGCTATAGGGGGATGAGACCCGCAGTGGGTTGACTGGGGCAGAGGGTAGCAGCACGCTGTGTAAACCAGCTGAGGCTTGACTGAGTCAGTAATGAAGGAGATGGAGAGGGTGCAGATTTGAGAGGCATCTGGGAGGGAGGCTGCAGGCCTTGGGAGAGCCAGAAGGTGGAGAGAGAACCAAGCAAGAGTCTAAACAACTAGCTTCATTGTTGGTATTCCTGAAAGAATGTGGGACATTCAGTTAAGATGGAGGACCTTGGAGATAGGGTAGATTTCTAGAGAGAAAAAAAGAGGTTCTGTCACCAGGAAAATACTCTCTCAAACCCTGAGAAAAACAATCCTTTTGGTTAACCAACCTTCACTTCAGACAAATACCCAACTAAACAACCATGCAGACATTCTGGCCCCCTGCTGCTGCTGTGGGGCAGGATCAGTATGGAACCCAGCAAAACCAGTTTCAGCCACAAGAGAGGCCATGTTGACTTACTGCTCATCCCCCAGACTCATCACTGTCCACTGTAACACATTACCCTAGTAACATTCCTGCCTGCCAGCGCCATCTTGGTCCCATCTGCTTCCTACATAGATGGGAACTAGCCCATGTAAAGATTAAAGGAAGGTGGTTCCCCATCAGGAAAGGGACCCACCCCTTCCTCAGAAAAGACATGAATAAAAGTCCCACTTGTTATATAAAAGCCTACCCACCTACCCTCTCTCCCCTTACCCTTTAAAGAATTCTTTGCCTTTGTATGCATTAAGACACTGATCTGTGAGTTTCCCTACCCGCTTCTCCTGCTTTCTTGCTTAGATAAACTTTTCTTCACTGCTCAGTAGGTGCTCCATCCTGTTCTTGTTTCCATAACTACAAGAGGAAAAAGGGATCCAGTTTGGGGGAAGAAATTGGTAAGACTTTGAATTTGGGTTTTTGTCCAAGCTTGTAGGGTTGGTGTTATCGTTTGGATCTGGAATCTACCGCAAGGCCCATGTGACAAAGGCTTCGTCTCCACCTCAGTACTGTTGGGAGGTGGTGGAAACTTTAAGGGGTGGATCCTAATGGAAGGTCTTAGGTCACTAGGGTATGCCCCTGAAGGGCTTAGTGGGTGTGTGTGAGGTGCTGGGTTCAATTCCCAGCACTGAAAAGATTTTAAAAAAGAAGGGGATAGTGGGACGTTAGTCTCCTCTTCTTCCTCTCTTTCATGTCCCGGCCATGAGATGAATAGTTTTGCTTTACCATGTACTTCCCACCAGGATATGCTTCTTCACCTCAGTCCTCAAAGTAACAGGGCTGGTGGATCATGGACTAAAACCTTCTGTCTTTCTAAGACAATTATCTCGAGTATTTTGTTACAGTAATGGAAAGCTAACACAGTTGGTGATGATGGTGGACTGTCAGGTAGTGGAAGCTGAAGCCTGAGGTAGGTGTCTTGGCTACATGTTGTTATTCTACTTTAAATGAACCAGGTTCAGGGTTCATCCAGGGGCGGGGCTCTCCCCCGTCCCTCCCCACATCCAGAGATAGGGATGCATTGCTGTCATTCACTCAGCCTACATTTGGTTCTTTCCTCCACCTTCCCTCCTCCGTCCGCTGTGCATGCCTTCTCTGAGGACTTGCCTGCAGGAGGGGTCAGGGAAGCTTGTTTTGACCACTTTGGCAAGTTAAAGTGGGTAGCTCTGTGGAAGAAAAGCCACAAAGTTACTTCCATCCACTCCCTCACCTGCTGGGCCACCTACCCAGCTCCTAAATCCTCCTCTCGCCACTGACTCTACACTAACAACTTGGACTCTGGGAACATTTTTCAAAATCAAGCTAAAGAAATCAACCTGGAAACAAAAGATGTGTATTTACTTTAGTGTTTTAGGAGCCCATAGGCAGGGTTCTAGAAAGTAGGTCTCTTCCATGTTATGCAAAGAAGCAATGGAAACCAGGGAGAATGGGGGCCACAGGCCTCTGTCTTAAAGGAACGCCCCCCTGTCCCAGCCATGCTGTGACTGGCAGTGAGGGTAGCCAGGGAATGAGCAGGCTTCCTTGGAGGAGACAGTCGGAGGGCATAGGTGAGAAGTGGCTGGAGAACAGACTGCTGTTATCAATTGTCCTTCCCTGTCCAAGGGAAGTTTCAAGGAACCAGGGAGAAAGGGTGTGTTCCAGGAAAGGGCAACTATCTTGGCAAACATCCAGTAAGCTTCAAGATCTACTGGCAAATTCCATTCTGCAGGTGGAGACCTCTATTACAAACCCTGTTATTTAAAGAGGGAATCCAGGGCTAGAATAGCCTGTCTCACGTTCACAGGTGCATACGTTGAAAGCAAGGCAGAACTGTGACCTAGGGCAATCAAATCTCCACCAGTGACACAAGGCACATACTCCTTTCATTTTTCTCTTAATTGCTTCTATTTTTTCTTTTTTATACCTCCTTTGCCAACATTTAACACGTCAATATCCAGGTGTGATGGCGCATGCCTGTAATCCCAGTACTTGGGGGGCTGAGACAGGAGGATTGTAGATTCAAAGCTAGCCTCAGCAACTTAGTGAGGCTCTCAGCAACTTAGTGAGACCCTCTTTTAAAATAAGCAATAAAATAGGGCTGGGGGTATAGTTCAGAGGTAGAATACCCCTGCATTCACTCCCCAGTACCACAAAAACAAAAGAAAAAATATCAATGGTGCTGTGTCCACCCCAAGCCTCTCTTCTTAGGGCTTGTTAGAAGCAGAGCACACCCACAGCCAGGTTGGCTGCCTGCATTCAGCATGTCCCATCCTGGTAGCAGCATCAGCAGCCAGGGTGACTGGTGCCTGGTTTGTCGTGGTGTGCAGATGACAGTCTCTGGCAACAAGTCCACTTTTAAAAGCAGAGAACAGGCACCTGGGTAGAAGGAAGGACTATATTGCTGCTTACAGACCCCAGCATCTTCTCTTAAGGAGCACCATTTTCCTGGAATCTAAAGTCACAGACTATAATAAGCCTGCTCCTCTCAACGGAGGATTTGCTGTGGTTGGAGGGACTAGGATGAGCAAAGTGAATGTACAAAGAAAAGAAATTCATGGTAGGTCTCACTTCATTTTTCATAGAGATTAAAAATAGTTCAAAGAACAAGTTTTCCATTCACCTGGACCCAGAGCCATAACCTAATGCTGGTTCTTTTCTACTCTGTGTTAAAATGTGAACCCTCGAGTAAGCTCTCTCAGACCCATGTACTCTCTCATTTGAAGTCAGAAAATTTATCTCAATCTTAATCCTTTCCCAGGATATTTCCAAATTACCTTTAGATCATCCCTCCCCTTCCATTTCTACTTCCTCTGTCCCCACCTACTGGAATCCCACAGCCAGGGACAGGATCCAACAGGAAATCTATGCCTCTTGTTTTAGTAATAAGCAACATACAGAATCATAGAACTCCTCCTTGATATACAGCAGTCCTTCAGTATGTGCCTGGAATTGGTTCCAAGACCCCAGAGCATGCTTGGGTCCCTTATAGAAACGGCACAATATTTGCACATACCCTCCCGTACACTTTAAATCTTCTCTAGATCTCTTACATGCAATAGAATGCGCATGCTATGTAAATAGTTGTTATACTATATTCTTTAGGGAGTAATGACAAATGAAGGTTCATGTACATGTTCAGTTCAGATGCAATTTTTTCCAATCACTTTTGACCTGCAGTTGGTTGGATCTGAATGCAGAAGCTGGTTTTGGAGGGCAACTGTACTTTCTTCACTTGGATTCTGACTCTACACTCCCTCAGCTCTCCTCCTCCCTCGCTGCTTGCTCCTGCTCAGTCTTCTCCTTTGCCTTGTCCACCCTTCCTCCTGGCCTTGAGGTGGAAGGACACAGGTCTCTCTTTCCCCCTCTTGATCTCATTTCATTCCATGGCTTTAAGACCCGTTTCCATGCTCGTGACACTCGATTTCACACATCCAGTCTGACCTGGTCTAAACTCCAGTCTCACCCAGTCCACTGCCCCTCACCATCTTCACTCACAGGTTTTATGGCATCTCAGATTTAGCTGCCCACATGGAGGTCTGCATCAGCCGCCCCAGCCCCAACCTTGGCCTTCTCCATGCCAGTCCGTAGCAGCTTGCCCCTCTCGGGCCCGATCCTTGCAGTCAGCCTTGGCCACTTGTTCCTTCACGGCCGCCTCCATCCATCACTGAGTCTGGCTGGATTTTAATTAAATTGGGAGTCAGGCCATTCCTGTGAACTGTATACAATTACTTGTTCATTGGAGCTGTTATCTGGCGGGGATCTTTGCCCATTTCGTGACCTCTGGAAAGATGGCCCCAGAAGCCTTCGACAAATATTTGCTCAACAATGAATGAATACTTTAAGAGAGCTGGGCAGGTGTGGGAGTGTTTCCTGATGGGCAGAAGAGGGTTGGTGAGGCAATTCACTGTGGACTCACACTGAGCTCAAGGGAAGAGCATGAAATAGAAGCTCACCTGGGCCCAGGTGTCCTTACTGGGCAAGCCCCTAACAATGAACTCCCCTTCTCCTTCCCTGTCACAACCAGAGGGGCACTGATGAACCACAGAAAGCCAACGGGGCCGATTGACTAAAATATCAGGAGTATTTGCCACCTTCTTCTTGGTGAATGCTATGGTTTGAATGTGGTTTGTCCCCACCAAAACTCTTTACTGAAGCCTGGTTCCAATGTAATGGTGTTGAGAGGCGGTTGGACCTTTAAAAAACATTTGGGGTTATGATGGATCTGCATTCATGAAAGGATTAATGTAGTTCTTGAGGGAATAGATTAGTTATCAAGAGAGTAGACTGTTATAAAGCAAGTCAGCTCCTTCATCACCCCCTCTTCTGCATATGCCTTCCCTTCTGCTTCTACCATGAGGCCCTTACCAAAAGCATCCTGGTGCCATGCTCTTGGACGTTGGAACTATGAGATAAATAAACTTGTTTTCTTTATAAATTATCCAGCCTCAGGTATTCTATTATAGCAACAGAAAACAAAGACTGTAAGCCTTTGTATGATTCAACCATTGGTTCTGTTTCTTTGATGACTCCTAAGCAGCAAGGAGTAAAGGGATGGATTCAAATTAGTGGACGAATAAAGGAGAACAAAATTACGTCATTTGTAGGAAAATGGATGGAACTAAAGAATAATATAATGAGTGAGATCAGTCAGTCTCAGGAAGTCAAGGGTTATATGTTTTCTTTCATATGTGGAAAATAGAAAATAGGAAACAAAGGGGACTTCAGATGACTGAGAAGAGAGACCAGTAAAAGAGTGGAAGGGGATTGGGGGAGGGAAGGGAAAAAGGAGGATTGATGAGGGAAATGGTTCAAATAATGCTATGTCCATTGTTATAATTAGATATAAATGTCCCCTAAAGAGCTCATTTATTAATGTTTGGAGTGGCTATAACACGGTCACGAGGGTTGTAATTCCAGCGGTGGATTTATCTGGGTGGTGGCCTAGGCTGGTAGGGTGTGGCTGAGGGGATTCTATCCCTGGGGGTGCAGCCTTGGGGGTTATATAAATGGTTCCTCCTCCCCCTGCCCTCTCTCTTGCTTCCGGCCTCCATGATAGGATCATAGCCCATGTGTTCTCCCTCTCTCCATTTCCTGCTGCCATGCCCTGAGATCCTCAGTCCCCAGCCTCACATGGACTGAACTCGAAACTGGAAGAAAATAAATCTTTTTTTCCTTTAAGTTACATGGTCAGATCTTTAGATTACGGCTGTGAGAGAGCTGACCGGATCACCCATATATGAACTCTCACTACCAATCTAACTAGTGTGTATGGGGAGGGACAGGGAGTGGGGTGGAAACTGGAGAGAAACACACCAAGTGCTGTGTGGATGTATGTTTATATCGTTTTGAACCTCACTATGTGTATAATTACAATGCACCAAAAATATAAAATATTCAATTTCACCCCCACACTTACTAAGAAAAACCTCAATTAAAAAAACCCAAATTAATGGACTATTTTTATATGCCATTCTTACCCCCACTCCCACCCCATTACAAATGCAAGACTCTGAAAACTGGAAACATCCAGGGTTGCCACATTACATTTTTCACTAAAGCAACGCATAAGCCTTGTCTTAAAAAAGAAAATCATGATTACATCATATAATCTCTACATTAGTGTTTGTGAAAGAGTTGATTAATAGGAAAAGAATGATTCTCCATCATCAAAATATTTCTGACAATTCAGAGCAGACTAGAAGAAAAGCGGACCCCAGATCTCATTTGTGTTGGGGACCACCTGTCCTCCTATCTCTAAGGAAGTGCCATCTGAACATACACATTTTTTTTTTTGCAGTACTGGGGATTGAACCCAGGGGCATTCTCTGAGCTACACCCCCAGCCCTATTTTTTATTCTTTATTTTGAAACAGGGTCTCACCAAGTTGCGGAAGGCCTCACTAAGTAGCTGAGGCTGGCCGCGAACCTGCGATCCTCCTGTCTCTGCCTCCCAAATACTGGGATTACAAGTGTGTGCCACCACGCCCGGCTTGAACATACACATTTTTAAATGCCGGGGGATGCTGCTTTTTCTACTGCCAACTCTGATTCAAAGAAAAGACAGTGAGGGTGTTGGAACCTCATGAGCAGACCTCGGCATAATCGCACAGCGAACAGGTCTAGAGCCATAAAGCATGATGCTCAGAGAGAGCCCGGAAAACCCATCCATGGCTCGCTGGATGATTTAACTTGCCAAAGCATGTAATTAAGACCCAAGTTATCTTTATAGTCATTCCTTCATTATTGAGATAACTCAATTGGAAGCTATTTTAGAGGTGCCAGATCTGGAAATAAAAGTCCTTACGGACTTCACTGTAATGTCACGAAGATTATACCAGGAAACAAATTGATGCGCATAGACGATCTTCTGTACATACCAGAAAATTAGATCTCCAGAGAGACATGGAGTGAAAATGTAAAATCACGGTAGGTGGGGCCAAGCACAGCGAAAAGCACAGTCAGTGACTTCCCGGAGAGAGGAGCCTGCCCATCCAGGGTGCCCGCGCACGTTACCTGGGCTGGTGGTCTGCACTGCTTCCACTAACTTTCCCCTTCCAGCTCCAAAACCATTATTTTCATAGTCCGGGTCACTGTCACTATCACTGCTACCAATGGCAGAGTATGCACACGTTCTGGGCACCTTGTCCTAAATGAGTAATATGAGACTGTTAGGACCATGCACATCATCAAAATGGGGCAGGACATCCAGCAAGCACGTGAGAGGGTTCAGATTTGGTTGTCTGTGTGCACTATTCCATTCCCGCTGCCCAGCCTGCCCTTCACCCAAGAACAACTCTGGTTTGCTGGTTTATCTGCCTCCCATGGAGCTGGCATAATCTATTTAATTACCAGGGCTGCAGAAGTGGGTCTACAATAATGAAGCCCTGACAGGCTTTCTGCCATTGTCCCAGGCCCGGGCAGGTCCCACTAATCACCTACTCTGCATTTTGCAATTTTCCATAGGGTCTTGATTTTCATGAGTGCCTATTATGAGCTGCTGTTTCAAGCCTAATGGCTTATTTAGTTAACTGATTTCATCATTGGTGTACAAGTATCAAAAAGTATTAACAACTGAACCTTGGGAACCAAAGAATAAATGTTTGCCTAAATTTATAACTTTCTTCCACCTCCAGAAGGAAGGTAAGCTTTACAAAAGTAAGCAAGTACAAATTCTATATGATTCTCCAATCCACAGACAGTTCACGGGTTGAGGGACTCAGTCTCCCCTCCCACTCATAAGCACACATAGCCTGACCCCCCATGATGTCACTCAGTTGCCGAAGTGGTTGACACTGTTGGAACGGTTTTTCTCTTTGTGTACACAAGTGGAATATTGGATTTGGGGCTGTGACTCCTGTGGGGTGAGTCAGGGGTATTTGGGGCCCTCTGATTTTGTAGACTGTTAGAAAGTATCACTTCCCACCTATCCTGGATGGCTCAAGTACAAATGAATGGAATGGATCCAGTTCATTTGAGAGCCTGTCATTTGGTTAGGAATTGCAAAACCACATTGTAATATGTCAGCTTCCTCGGCTAGGGTTATAAATTCAAGCATTCATTCATTTCTTTCATTGCTTCATCTGTTTATTTATTCACCCACTCATTCAACAAGCATTTATTACCTACTTGGTGCCGAGCAGTGTGCTAGGTTCTTGGGGTAACAGAGCTCTGTACTAGAGACACCAGTCACTGAGCAGGGATTATGTCCATGAAGGATGATGGGTCTACCGACTGTGCTTTCCAGGGAATCCTGTGTCCAGAGTTCCAAAAAGACCCCAGGGACACTTTCTGGGTATGATGAGACACATTCCTTCATCCTTCTATTCAATAAACACTAACTGAACCAGGCACTGAGGTGGGTTCTGGGGATATAAAGTGAATTCTTGCTTCCAACCCCCTCTACCTGGCAGCCAGTGAAGCAGGGTTCTAAGTTCCAAGCCTAGAGGAGACTCTTGAGTCAAGTAGGGATTACCACTGGGCAAAGCTGGTGCAGGATGAGAAGGAGGGTGCTCCCAGAGATGTGTGACAGGTGGATGTGCACACTGTGTGTCCATTGCATGTAGAGGGGAGACATCCCTTCTGGGCTAGCACTCAGTAACTTTATTTTTGTTTTCTTGGAATTACTCAAACCTCTTTGTCATAACCACAAAATGCTAGTTCTCAACTGGTCTCCCACCTCCAATTCAGACCATCTTTTGTGGTATTTTCCAGCCCCCCAAAACAAGTTCAAAGTCCTTTGGGACAGAGACAGAAATGTTTTGTCAACTGTGTTCTCTGGGGCAGCAGCATCCCCAGAGAATGGGGGATGTGTAGAAATGTTTGGGCCTCACTCCACGTAGACCAACTCAGATGCTGGGAGCAGGTGGGCATAGCACCACGTGTAGCCCTCCTGGTGATTACGATCAACTCGAGTTTGGGAATCACTGATCAGGAAGAGCCTGAGCAGTTTTGAGTTTAATGTAAGGTGTTAAAGAATAAATAGAACAATTTACTCCTTTTCCTATCACACCCACTTCCTGTGGAGGCAGCCATTCTATAAGCTAGACAAAGATTCAGAGGGCCCAGTTCCAACCTCAGGTTCAACTAACTTTCCCTCAGACCCTTCACCTGGTCCAACATGTCTCTGGAGTTGGCGTCCTCTGCTGTAAAATGGAGTTGTGGGTCTAGAAAATCTAGTCCTACTGGTCCAGTTCTCATTTCCACACTGAGGTGCTCAAGACTGAATGAAGGCTCAGCTGCACTGGGTGGGGGAGACCTCAGGTACGGGTGAGTCTTGGCAGTTTCTCAATATGGTTGGGAAGAAACTCTAGCAAAAATAGGAATAGGGGATCCTGATCCTAGAATTGGGAGAGCCAAAGGCAGCAGAAGAGGGAAGGGTCAAGGAAAGGCTAGAAGCTCTGGAAATTGACCCATAGGTTCTTCCTTTACCCTTCCTCACACCTGGTACCATCAGAGCCTCTGGCGCCGGTACGAGTTGAGAAACAGTGAATGGCTGGAAGGGGTAATCAGGTGGGAACACCGAGCAACCTCAGGGATGAGCAAAGAGCCCCTGAGCCCTGAGCTCCCCTAGATCCAATCATGTGTCAGGAGGCTTGTGTCTGCCTTCTCAGGGTGGATGTAGGACACATGGCAAGCTGATGAGGACTGAAACTCAGGTCTCACCAACCCTGACAAGTTGTTTGACCACTCCAGGTCTCAGTTTATCCATCCATAAAAGGAACTGAATTATACCTGCTGCTTTCCTTGTCTGAGAGGAGCAAGGTAAAGATTAAAGCAACTGCTGAGATAATGAAAAAATCATAACCTACTCAATGATGTCTTTATGGCTTGGGAGAGTGAATGCTCGCTCCACAATGTGGAATCAGGGGAGGGCATCCACCATCTCAAGAATCTGGGTGCACATGAGAAGCACTCTGAACCCTTCAGAACAAAGGTCCCAAGCACCCATCGTGCTCCTTAATGATATCTCAAGGGCAAGGTTGAGCCTTGGTTTGCGCTCAGTAAACCAAGAGCACATTTGATTTAAAATGACACCTATCACTAAAGTGTGTAAGGAGTTCACTTTCACCACCAAGACCAACAGGTGAGCAGCACCCTCCCCTTGGCCTCCTCCTTACCTGAGTCTCAGCAGCAGCATCTTTGCCCCCCCAGTCTGGAAGCGGCTCGCCTGCCATTGTGTCTTCTGCATATTCGAAGGATGAGCAAGTCTGAGGCTTTGGCCCTGTTTCGTTCTGCATTTGGAAACTGGTCCTTCCTAAATGAGGAAAAGTGTATCAAAATCACAAACCAGCCTTCATCAGTCTTTTACAAGTTAAGGGAGGGAGGGAGACATTCAGACATAAGAAGGAGGTCTGAATACAGTGATGCTGGCTTGCCTGCCATTCTGTCTCCTGCATGTCTGTGCTACTCAAAATATCTGCATAATTATGCATACATAATCTATAGAGAATGTCCACATTGGAGACTTTAAGGTAAACTGTTCCTGGACTCAAAATTTTCCATAGAACATTGAGGCTTTTCAGGTTAGAAAGGGTTCAGCAGGCAAACTGCATGAGAAATATTGAGGTTATCCCTCAAATAATGTTATTAATCCAATAACAAACAGATTTTGAAGGACTTCCCAGGGTCCTCACTATGCTAATGGGCATTGTCTTAGTTTTTCAAGAAATGATTCACATTTGCAGACTTGCCCAAACATAATTGAGCAGAGAACCCTTATTTCCTTAGAATTCCTATTAAGGTCATTTTGAATAATGTGGCCTAGGAAACTTTGCTCAGAGGCCCTTAAAGATACTTTGGACAGTACTTTTCAAGCTTTAATGGGTTTCGTGTGCATGCACATTAACTGCGCTTTTGTTGAATTGCAGGTGTTGATTCGGTAGATGTGGGTGGGTTCTGAGTGTATTCTGATGAGCTCCCAGGTGATACCCATGGTTCTCGCCCATGGACCACGCTTTGAGTAGCCAGGGTTTAATTAGCAGAGAATGATTAAAGAAAGCTTCTCCGTTACCCATAACAGCACATTAACCTGCAGAGTATATGCCTTCGTCATGCAAGCAAGGAGAATCTCTGTTATTATCCTCCAGCCTCAATGATTATCAGCAGGGCATGCTGTGACAGCCTCTCCACAGCATTTTGCTTGTGAGGAGAAGCAAAATAATTGTGTTTTCATCCGCACAGTGGAATTGGTACAGTTACTTCCATTTTCAAGATGGGGATAAGAGAAAAACCAATTCTAATGTATACGTTAAACAGAAAGCGATGGCACAGAAGCAGGTCTAATCCCATTTTCCTTTCGTTATGGCTGGTTCTCCACTCCCTCATTTTTCACCTGAATAACAAATAGCCACAGAGAAAAGAGAAGCATTGGAAAGCCAGTCTTGCCTCTGGACCAGGGATGTCACATGGTGGACAGGAAACTTCAGAATGGGCCACCCAAAACATCTTGCAGCGTGTTCACCTTGCTCTCTACCATATACTACTTTTTACAACTCTTCATGACAATTTAATTAAGACACAAACGTTAGAAACTGGGTGCAGTGAATATTAGCAGCAAGATCAGAACAATCTCCTTCCTATCCCCTTCTTATGAAGCAATTCGAGGCTTGCGGTTTCTATTCAATTTGTTATAATGACAGTGTTTAATCATGGAGTCTACTCGGCAGCCCGCTGCTGAATTGAGGTCACACATATGACTATCCAGGCATAGAGCACATAATCTATAACTAAGGTTTCGCCCCTGAGTTTCTGGAGGCTGTGTCATTAATTAACAATGTACTTATTTCAAAAAAATAATATGCATTACAGACTTTAAAAATGTAGCCTTGGCTTGCAATGAGCAGAGGTTTGCCATGAAATTTGTGGCAGTTGGTATTACGGTATGAAGGAAGAACTTAGCCTGGGAATTGCACAGTGCATTCATTCAAAGATGTTTAAGTAACAGTCTTCTAATTTCTCACAGACTTATAGTATAATTTTGACTTGTATCTAATCATAAATGAAAGTGTTCAATTCAGAGACCTAGGCCATATGCATGTCGTCACAACACCAGAAGCCAAAATTATTTAGTGTCGTCCTGGCCTGCCATAAATATTTTTAATCTTGAGGAAACAATAAAAAATGTTGACCCTTAGCCTGACCTTGTCTTTAGTCATAAAAGCTTGTTTCAATTGACTACCATGAAGGATAGTACTTCTCAATGGAAGACTCCCTGCTTTCCCCTGTAGTTAATACAAAATCTATTGCTGATGTATCAAACTGTCTTTTATAATTCAACATATAAATATACATGAACAGGATAGGAATACGTCAGAAGACATATGGTTTCTGGTTAGAGGGCAAACATCATTCTAGTGACATTTATGTCTTGGGCCTAAATTGGTCACAGTTAAGTTTTATAGGATAAAATTTCACGAATGTAGGTGGTATGGTGTTTTTCCTTAATCAATTCATATATTCATATCTTGGTGCTTACACGGTTGTTTCCTTTTATGTGTGTGCATTCCTTCATGTACTAGCATGAGCTGACAGTGTTTTACTCTTTGGTGGAGAATATGCAGGGATTTTCATAAATCCACATTTCCGTTGAGCAGAGATCACTGGCTTACTTGTCTCCTGGTGGGAAGTGTTCCTTTTTTTTCTCAAGCAAGCACATTACTATGGGCAGGAAATAAAAAAAAAATCTCACTTGAAAGGGCAACGGGCACATTACCTGAGGAGGCTGGCTTGGGAAGGCGACTCTGAGGAGGCCGCATCCCCCTGGCCGCCATGATGGGGTCAGATACGGAATGCGCAATGGCAGTTTCTGTGACACGCTGGCTGGCTGTGGAGGAAGGCACTTCTCGTTCAAGGGTTTGGGCTCGGATGGAAGAGGCTGTGGAAGGGGCTGGCTGGAGAGGCAGGAGGGGCTCAGTGTCCTCCGGGGAGTCTGGCTGGCACATGTACCGTCCCGTTGAGCGATTTCCCGAGTCTGGAAGTGGGAAGGTTCCAATCCCACTGTCCAGGGTTCTCATCTGGCAGTTTGATTCTGAGACAGAGAAGCAGAGAGAGGATTAGAGAAGGCTCACAGAAAAGGATAATAAGATTGTTGGTATTTGGAGCTGATCTGTTGAAAAGAAGACACCTAGAAGGAAGAATTTATAAGAAAAATGGTAAGCATTTAGAAATAGTAAATTTCCAGTGAGGAGCATGAAACAGACCTTTCACTGAACATGAAATTATCCCATTCACTGGAAGAGGGAAGGAGGCCGGCCATTACAGGCAGCAACAGTCATGCACATACACCCTAGATGGTCCTCTAGAGTTATAATAGAAAAGGAACAGTCATTAGAGACCAACGATTATTTTTGATTATCCTTATTTCAATCTGGGAATATGGTGACTTCAATTAGGGGAAATTTATTAACTGAAATAAAATGAGTAATGAGCACACATAACAGTAATTGAAGTGATGTCCTGACAGCGGTAATTGTGTATCTCTTGCCTGAATTATCACCCATTCAGCAATTGACTCAATCTCTGGCCTCTCAATTGGACTGTGAGGACAAGTAATTCACACGCCACAAAGGTCATTGTGAAGGGTACCTTACCCATCACAGTACCACCTATCAGGTTGGCTTCATTCAACCCAATTGCCAATTGACGACGGAGCCACTTTGTGTCTTTCATCCTCACTTCATGCAATGACAAAACTTATCAGTATCCTTGGGATTTCTCGTCACTTACTCCCAGAGGTCCCACTATTCTTTAGAACAACTTAAGCTGATTTTACTATGTATGTGGTTAGATTAATATTCTGTTAATTATTTTTCATCTTCAAAAATTTTATATTCAAAAAATTATTAAAAATTATTACATATTTCATTTCTGAATTGGTGGTGTGGTTTATCCAAGACAAGGAGTCAGCTTCCAAGACCTGCTTGTTACCCAGAAAGTCTCTATTCACACACAAAAATCTTGGAACAAAACTTCCTAAGTCTTATCAGATAAGTATTTTATAAATCTAACAGTGGGTAAGAGGTACAACGCAGCACTGTGTTAGACCTGGTGGGGAATATAATAGATTGCAACATAATCTTTGTATCAAATGCTTAACAGAGTAGCTACTCCTGCTTGCTTTTAGTTTCTGTTTGCATGGAATATAGTTTTCCATCCTCTCACCTTTAGCCTCTGTATATCTTAGCCTGTAAGGCAAATTTCTCACATACAACATATAGCTGAATTTTGATTTTTTTCTCTTTTTTTTGTGGTACTGGGGATTGAACCCAGTGACATTGTACCTTCAAGCTATATCCCTCACTCTTTTTTTATTTTGAAACACTTTCTCACTAGGTTGCTGAGAATATTGCTACATTGATGAGGCTGTCCTGGAACCTGTGATCCTCCTGTCTCCGCCTCACACATACTGGGATTAGAGATGAGTGCCACATGTCTGGTTGGATTTTGATTTTTAATCCACTTTGCCAGTCTATGCATTTTAATTGGGGAGTTGAAACCATTTACATTCAGAGTTGCTATAGGAAACATAAGGGATTTTAAATAATGTGGAGAGAGAAAGGGTATAGGGGAGGGAGTTAGTAAGCAGAAGAGGAAAGATTGAGGAAGAAACAGTCCAAATAATCCTATGGCAATATATGAAGATATTACCACCAATTTCACTAACATGTGGTAAAGGGGGGGAGTGGAGTGGGATGTGGAGGAAAACACACCAAGAACTTTGTGCATGTATGTTTTCATCACCTTGAACCTCACTATGATGTATAAATGTAATGCATGAATAAAATAATCAAGGCAGGTGTGGTGGCTTGTGCCTGTAATCCCAGTACTTGGGAATCTGAGACAGGAGGATTGTAGGTTTGAGGATAGCCTCACAAGTAGTGAGACTTGCATCAACCTAGCAAGATCCTATTTCAAAATAAAAATAAAACATGGCTGGGTGTGTAGCTTGGAGGTAGAATGCCCCTGGGCTCAATCCCCAGTAACACACAAAATAAAAAAAAATTAACTAGAAATAACTCAGCAGCTATCATTCCTTTGGTACATTATAGAAAGGGGCCTCTGGTGTAGTCTCTAACAACAACTTCCAGTGGGAGTCCCTATACTGCCTTAACCTCTTGGGGTCTCAGGTTCCTTATAGGGTTGCTGTGAGTATTAGAATATGTTCAGTACTAAATCCCTAGGCCTTAGAAGACACCTACCACCCTGTAAGATATCCAGAAGGAATAAAATAATAAATGGAGCATATACAAAATGCTTATTATATTTACTACACACTAGTAGACATCTGCTAGGCAAATAGTTCATCCTAAATAGCTTTCATATACCACCTCATTTGAGGCTCAGCAAACTTCAGAACGTGTCCATTCTCCTGAGCTCTTCCTCCAAAGCCCTTTGCTGTGAGTAGTAGAATTCTGGGAATTTCTCAATACCAAGGTAAAGATAGAGACATGGTAGCTTTTCTAGGTTCTAGTAGGTTTGGTGCTTGGTTTTGGAAGTACTAGGAAGATGAAGTCTCCATTGCAAGAAAGGCTTCAGTCTGCATAGCAATGCTTAGGAAAACTCAAATGTCATTTTCCCTAGTGTGGTGCCATATAACCATCTCATGCCATGGATCACTGAGCTTGGCCATGGACTGCAGGAATCCTGACTCATATAGCTATGGTCTGAGAGGTGCTTTTCTTTGTCAGGACTGCAAGGATTGTGTTTTAGCCCAATTCATTTCAGGGCCTCCACCTAGTCAGCTTTACTTTCAACCAGCCCTACAGATTATTCATTATCTTCTCCGTTCATTTTCTCCTCAATTAAAAGGTCTTCACTGTTATAGAATGGCCATTTTTGAGAAATGATTGGCTATTTGCATGAAAGGTATTGCCAAAGAATTAAAAAAAAGATCCTGCCATTGGGAATTCTATGCCTTTTCTTAATTTTAGCCTTGATATACAACACTTTTCAGATTTAGCATGTCCATGTGTTATGTTTGGCGCAATTCTGAAACTCTGAAATATTACAGACTCCACAGAGTAAGTGGATCTTTATGAAAACTGACCGAGTCTTTGGGAATGAGAATTAAAAACTCATAGAACCTAACAGCTGAGATGTGTTAGACCGTGTATATCCCAGGTTGTCTGCCCTAATAATTTACTCCCAGGAACCACACTGTGCTGCTCAGCAGGCTAGGATACTTAGGGGCTCTCTTTTCCTTTCATGAAGATGGGTCATTAAAAGTATAGCTATTTATTAAAACTATCAGGGGTTCACTTCTTTCTTTTTATCATCTCTTCATCTTCATAACCGTACAAGGTAAGAACTATTATTGCCATTTACAAATGGAAAATCAGGGCTCAAAAAAGTTGAGCAATTTGCTCAAGGGTAAATAATATAAATAAAATCGGGGACTTGAATGTAGACTTGCTTGACTACAGAGACCATGCTTTTAACCAACAAGCTACACTGATTTCCCCCAAAGCACAGGTAAATTCAAAAGTGGGGTCTGTGCAGTTCATAGCCACTGAGGCAGCCATGTGAGCAGAAGGCTCACAGCACAGCCCCGCTGCTCCTAGGAGAGGCACCCAGCTTCTCCTCTGGAATAGATGCTGGCCTGAAATTCCAGCTCAGTTCCTGGGCTCCACATCCTGCGGTTGAGGTCTACTGCTGTGGTGCCCAGAACCCACTCAGGTGTGTGCCTCCACGCAGGATGACTATGCATCCTTTTCTAGTTAGTTCCCAAATACCACAATTGCCTAGTAACTCTTCCTTCCACCCTCCTGGATTGGATCGTTAGACTTCCATCCTAGTTTTTTGGAGAGTTTGCTTCCCAGCTTGGTAGGGGAACTTCCTCTAAGGGCAATATTCTCCTGTTTTCATCTCTCCCCTCTATGTATTTTATAGTGTGAAGAACACTTAATCCAGTCCTTTTAAATGAAGACACAAAAAGCAAAGGGAAATTCTCGCCTCTTGTTAGTGATCTGGGGATAGGACCCACTCCCAAAGCCTGCACTTGTTTGCCTGGGGGCAAAACCAGGGGGACAGTTGTAGAAAATAAGGCAGGAGAGAGATTTGGGGTAGAAAAAATGGTGAAAGATATCTAAGTTTGGTGCTGCCTAGAAAGCACAAACATGTTCTGGCATCTGTCTCCTTAGATTACTTCTCTTTCCCTTTAACATACCATATTGCCCTACCAAAATCTATAAACCTGGACTTTTGGAATTCCTGAGTTCTCTGATTTTCTGAAAATTGTGTGCACTGACATTAAGCCCAGAAACCACCTGCTATTTAAGGCCATTTTTTTATTTCTATAAATTTCAGATGCCAAAAGTAGAGAATGTGAAGGAATCATTTGTTAGTACCTATGAAATGAGGTGTGGACAGTCAGGGCTCAGACATATGCCAAGTTTCACCCTCAAGCAAATTTCTTCCAAATGCCTACACCTTGGGAAACCAGAGTTTATACTGAAAATGCTGACACCATCTTTATGTAGTTTCTGTAAAGCACTGTTAGTTTCTTGCAGTTCATAAAAATATAGTAACCTGAAAAAGTGTTGGATATTGTACTTCTGAGGCCAGTATTTTTTTTTCTTAGGGTATTATAACAACTCACAAAATAATTAAATGGCTGCAGTAAGAACCAAGTTCATAGGGCCAGGCTTGCCTTCCATCTTCAATGAGTTGACTCGGTCTTAGTTTTGACGAGTGTTCAGTTCACATTGGTGGCGGTGAGTGCTGCTGCCAATAGGGCCTTGCTAATGAGTTCAAGGGTTGGGTTCCTGGGTGTACCAGAGAGTTTCATTCTTCCAAGGTCATAATTACACCTCTGACTCTGGCCAGCATTGTCCCATCTGCCTTCTATCAGTCGCTCAAGGTAAATTCTCACCCTTATTCCCACCACCAATCTCTAGACATTTCCTGGGATGACTTAGAGCACAGCACCTCAGTTCTTTTTTTTTTTTTTTTAGTACTTGGGATTGAACCCAGGAGCATTCTACCTCTGAGATACACCCCCAACCATTTTTCTTTTTTATTTTGAAACAGTCTAAGTTGCTAGGGCCTCACTAAGTTGCTGAGGCTGGCCTCATACCTGCTATCCTCCTGTCTCAGTCTCCCAAAGTACTGGGATTATAGGCATGCACTACCATGCCCAGCTATCCCAGTCCTTTTAAAGTTGTGGCGCACATAGAAAATATATGGCTCCCTGAGGAAAACACCAGTCCCCAGGACAACTGGTCACTCAATGAAGGGTTCTCCATCTTAGCAAACCTGGGACCTATTCAATGCACTTCAGCAGCAGAATAAGGAATCTTTTACTTACAGAATGGAACCAGGATCTTCTTTGTACTGACAAGGTAATTAATACATTCTTTTGAAATGTACGGCATGCAAGGAGATGGATAGGATACTTGTGAGTCTCATAGAGGCAGACAAAAAACTTTCTGTAAAGCCCTTCCTTTTTTTTGTAGGAAGAATGTTAAGACATCTCAAACCAGAAATATCTTCTGGCATCAGGCTTCAGTAATGAGGGAAGTGACTGTATCTGATAGGGCACTATGCAGACCATAGGTGAGCAGTCAAGTGAGGTTCTCTGTGGGATGGTGGCAGAGAAGAAATCTTGGAGAACTTTTTCCACTGGGCATTTATAAACTGTTAAGGTGTATGATATACAGTCCCCACTCATCTTGATAAGTGTCACCTTATTGCTCCCATCACCCAGCAGCCTTGCAGCTGTAGATTTAGTCACACACTATCTTTATCAAAACGAACAGCTGACTTCCTTCTGTAGCTATTTTTCTCTTACAGCCAGACTTCATTAATTCAGATGGGGAGTGGGTTAAGATCATTCGGAATTATTGACTATTTTAAAGACTGATTTTGTTGTACTTTCAAGTTCTTAGAAGAAAGATGGTGGCCAAGATAAAGGAGAGCCAGTGGAAGGATCCTCCTCATTCTGTGCCCACCTCACAGTCTCACTGGGCCTACAGGGATAGTGCAAGCCATTGTGGGCACCATGCCTGTGCCCGCATCCTCAGGCATCGCAGATGCCACGCTGAATCCTGGCTTCCTCTCTGGCCAGCACCCACAGTAGTATGAAAACTAAGTTCTGACAGTTGAGTTCCTGGGGGTCATTTGTAGTCAGTAGATGAGATTGCTCAGTAACTTCCTATATGCAATGACACAGAACCAGGATCTGCTTCCTTCTAAAATAAATTGTTCTCTTCACTGGGTTGACCAAGCTCCTTCCAAACCTGCTGCATTCTATATTCCTTCACACGCAAAGGGAAAAGTTGATTTCCAACATTGTTTCTGTTAATACAAGTTTCCAAGCAAGTGGAATGTGAATCAGCAATGATTTGGGGTGCTTGGGGACTGCCTCTCATTCATTCCTCAGCTCTCTCTTCTACAGATTCAAGTGTCTCAACTTCTCACAGATACTACTGCGCAAATGTTGAGTCATTTGAAATCACAAATCAAAACTCTTAGTCTTATTATTAATGTATCTGTCCAAAGAGATTATCACAGGGCAGGCTTAAGAAAACCTGACCTGAGTTCTAAGTGACTGTGAATATTCAGAAGAATGAAGTGAGAAGAGTATAGGGTTCAAAGACTGAGCTGGCAGACCTGCTTGATTACCTGCTGGTTGGGCAACAAGGGGTTTTTGAGTCCTGTAGGCATAGCTTGCTTTTGATAAGCCCAGCAGAGTGTTCATTATGAGGTAGGTGCTTCACCAGTTTCCCTAACTGGTTGGGGAGAGGTGAAGGCCTATAGGTATGTAACACATATGCCATCATGGTATTCAAGGTGCAGCACTGTCATCTGTGCAACTGCTATCCTGCAGCACCTGGGTGCATTTTACTAAGCAACCATATCAGTTATTTTTTAAGCACTTGCCAGTTGGTAACCATTTCCTTGGGGGCAAGTTCATCGGAAGTGTTAATGAGCAACTAATGAATATGGAGTGATGTACATGGAGCTGGTTGCAAGCTGCTTCCATATAAAGATGAGGGAGTCCATTTTCTTGAGAAATCCATCTTGGAGCTGGCACTCTGACAGGCTTTTTAAAAATCTAGACGAATGATGTTTACTGATGCTATCGTGTTTACAGACTTAGGACATTATCAGAGAACATTCCCAAGTTAGTACAACGTGATTTTCACTTAGGGATTTGCAGAGCATCTGTCCTCAGTGCTTATATAGGTTGAGTATCCTTTATCTGAAATTCTTGGGATGAGATGTGTTTTAGATTTTTAAGGGTTGTCTTTTTTTTTTTTTTTGCGGTACCGGGGATTGAACGCAGGGGCGTTCTACCTCCGCGCTACGCCCCCGGCCCTATTTTTTATACTTTATTTTGAAACCGGGTCTCACGAAGTTGCGGAGGGCCTCACTAAGGAGAGAGAGAGAGAGAGAGAGAGAGAGAGAGAGAGAGCTGAGGCTGGCCGTGAACCCGGATCCTCCGGTCTCCGCCTCCCAAAGTACTGGGATTACAAGCGTGCACCACCATGCCCGGCTTGAGGGTTGTTTTTTGGTGTTTGCTTTTGATTTTGGAATATTTGCATAGACTTTACAGGCCGAGTATCCCTAACCCAAAAACCTACAACTAAAACATTTTGAGTATCAAATCAGCTTTCAGAAAGTTTTAGAGCTCTTTGGAGTTCAGATTTTTAGATGAGGGATGCTCAACATGTACTTACTTCTGTGCGATGATCTAGCTGCTTACAGATTGAAACAAATGACTTTAGTAACCACCTTTTTTTACTCTTCAACCTTCACACACCCTAGGCAAACAGAAAACTTTTTTACTCAAATTCTTTTTTACTTTTATAACTTCCATCTATAAAAACTTCTGCCAAACATGCAATGAAGACCTAATACAACTCACCAGCCAGAAAGAGTGTCTTGTGGGTATCTAATACCCATACCATCTTATTAATTGGCATACTTTCCTATAGCACAAGTGGTCATGTAAATAAGGCTTTGTAGGAGTTCTATTCACATTCCTAAACATCTTTCAGCTACATGTGGTATTCGCAACAGAAACTTAAACCACAGATGGGAAAACAGATCTCTTTATTTGCACATCCTTATTTTCATCTGTACGGCTGCAACACGCTAAAAATCCCCAGCCTGTTGCCAAAGACACATCAACTAAATGAAGGTGATTCATTCTAAGTTTACACATGGTTTTGTCAACTGTATAAAAATACTGGTAATGTATTCACGACCATTGAGTAACTTTTGGCTGCGTTATTAAGATGAACTTCTGGAAAAGTAAATTCAATTTGATGGCTTAGTCAGCCTCTAAATTCAAACTGGATTTGAGTTTCTGAGATTTGAAAAATGTATAGGAGAGTGAAAATGTGTTTTATAATCCCTTGTGCTCTCTTTGGCATAAAGGAAGACTGGACGTTAGGAATCTGGTACACTGTTATACATGGAGTAAGTATGAGAAAAAACGTAGGGCATTGAAAGGAAAATGTTTTAAATAAAAAAGTAGATCATGAAATTCTTTTGTGAAGACAAAGGACAAGTTGTTTAGAACAATATAAAAGAAGTGCCAGCTCAGGCTGGGTCAGTGGAACCCAATATAAGTAGCGTCACATAAATTACTGTGGTTGGATATGACTCAAAAGTATAAATTAGAAGGGTTAGAAATGTGTTCCAAATGCCCACATAGACCAAGCACCTAGAGAAATCTTTCTTAAACACACCACACACACACACACACACCTGGTATATAACCCCTCAGATAAAATCCCTTAAGATGTGCTCCCTCCAGTCACTGACACTAAGAAAACCTGTAAGGTTTTGGGAATGATTCTTGGTCTGACATTTTGGGATTTGCTATGCAGCTTTCCAAACCTTTCCTGATTTTGCACATTTTAATAATTATTCTATACTTTTATCACTTCAGACTGAAAAATGTTGCGGTGTTCACAAAACTTCTTCATGTCTTGCTCTGCTACTATGCGTGTCTTGAAGAGCAATGGCTAGACTTAGGCGATACTGACTGTGACATACAAAAGGAGGCTACTGTGATGAGTACAGGCTAATGGGCAACATTTGTGGGACTTGGTCAGCTGACTTAAGAACAGAATTGGATCCAAGACTCCCGTGCCTTGTTTTGGGAGTCATCATTTCCAGCCCAAATTTATGAGAGTGTCACACACATCCTTCCTAACTCCTCCTCACAAAGCAATGACAACCACCTGATCACTTTCCTATCCATAGATCAAATAGCGTACTGCTTAGCTTGACATTTTTATAACTGAAAAAAAAAATCAGTAGCCAGGCATGGTGGCACATGCCTATAATCCCAGTACTTGGGAGGCTGAGACAGGAAGATCACAGGTTTAAGGCCAGCCTCAGCAACTTAGTAAGGCTCAGAAACTTTGTGAGACCCTGTCTCAAAATAAAATAGGGCTGGGGGTGTAGCTCAGAGGTAGAACACCCCTGGGTTCAATCTCCAGTAATACACACACACACACACACACACACACACACCAAACTTATAAACTTGATTTTATCAGCAAACCCTTCTAAGGTACCATAAAAATGTAGACGCATAGTGCTTCCAGGTCCTGACCCTTGATCATTATTTTTCTTTTTCTTTTTTTTTTTTTGTGGTACCGGGGATCGAACCCAGGGGCATTCTACCTCCATGCTACACCCCCGGCCCTATTTTTTTTATAGTTTATTTTGAAACCGTGTCTCACGAAGTTGCGGAGGGCCTCACTAGATAGACAGATAGAGAGAGAGAGAGAGAGAGAGAGAGAGCTGAGGCTGGCCGCGAACCCGGATCCTCTGGTCTCTGCCTCCCAGAGTACTGGGATTACAAGTGTGCGCCACCACGCCCGGCTGGATCATTATTTTTCTAATTGAAGAAATGCCAACTTCTCTCTTCCCTTCTTTTCCTTTGTTATCCTTGTCCAGACTCTATCCATAACAAGATTACACCATTCCTAACCTTTTTCTCCCAATCTAATTATAATTTAGCTATTTGTTTGTACCTTCTTTTAATCCACTTTTAGGCTGGTACTTATGCAAGGCATTTTAAAGGTTTAAACAGATGATGTTTACTGATTCTACTTTGTTCACAGACTCATTACATTCCCAGATCACATTCCCAAATTAGTAAGTCATGATTTCCCCTTGGAGAAGGTACAGCATATCTATCCTAAAAGGTTATCCTTGTCTCTGTTCAATTATCTACTGCCTTGCATAGACTCACTCCATCTCTTGCTGTCCTAATGAAATGAAGTGAAAAGTTGAACAATCATCTGGTGAATCTGATAGACACTGATGGCTATTATGGGTAATTCTATTTCTCTACATCCCTTTTACTCCATATCAGGTTTGCTGAATTATATGGACAACCGCCTGTACAGTCTATCTCACCTGCCCAGATAACATCTGTTTTGATAAGGCATGAGAGGGAAGGGAGGAAAGAAAATAAATTTGGGGTAAGAGGCTATAGGAAGAGATTTAAAACAGCCTTATTGGGCAAGAAGCATGTAGGAATAGGGAAGCGTGGGGAGATTCAGATGTATCAATCCAGCAGCTGATGAAATCTCATGGTAGTTACAGGAATGTTGTCACTAAAGAACCCTGTGTGTTATAACCCTCACTTTCTCAAATTAAAATTTATACTCTAAGGCTATAAACTGTTTTAGTTTGCTTATATTACTGCAATTATAGACACTTAATGAAAGGCTTCAGAAAGATGAAAATTCAAAGTTCAAAGATGCTTTTCTCCATTTGTCTCTGTATTTAATCAGCATTAATTATTTTTTGAATTATAGGTGGAAAGGAAAAAAGCTCAAGTCTTTATACCCTTTAGCTTTTTAAAAAATATTCATTTTAACTTGTCTAACTTATTTGGCAAGGAGTTTAATTATTATAAGGTAATCTATTTTAAGTGAATATTCATGAATCATTTCTTTTGCTTTTGTGTGATGGTAGTTGAAATGTGGATGAAGAGAAGGTTGGGGTTGAGATGAATCTATCTTTCCATTTTTGCGGCCACCCTCCTTTCACCAATATCACAAGATTGTCTCTCCAGGAAAATAATAAAAGAAGTAATGAAATCCAACAGACCAGGGGATATATGTAAGGGTAAACATATAGATTTTTGCTTCCACCCATGAAGGATTAAACTGTTGCAGAAACACACATACACATTACACTGTTTTCAGATATTGGGCGATAGGCAGCACAGAACTTGATAACTTGCTATCTGAATCAAGCAAGCAAACAAACAAACAACAACAACAACAAAGAGGTGAGCCCTATAATTTCTCCAAACAAAGGTTTGGAAATGGTTTCCAGACTCAAACACAGGGAGAGGGAATCTAAGCAGAGCCTGAAGGTACTTCTGGGATGAGGAAATAATACAGGTGTTAAGGGAGAAGGGATAATGGCAGCTAGAATTTGCAGGACAGTGTATTGGGGAGAAAAGCTAAGAGCAGAGGTTTGGCTGAGGACTAACTTGCAAATGTAGGAGGTAAAATCCAGGAGATCGGAGAAGGAATTACTATGAAGCAGTAGGTTAAATAGGTTCTGAAGTGCACACAAAACTGAAAATAATAGAAATTCCCACCATCTGGAGTAGTTATTCCTTCCAATATAAGAACCATGGGGTAAAATTCCAAGAAGGATCAAGCTTTCATAGCGAAGATAAGTTATACCCCTAATAAAGGCTTTTCTAGACTTGTCATAACAAAATGTAAGAGCAAGCCTTGAAAAATAAAACTAATGTGCAAATACCTTAAATGCATCCCACAACAAAGTTCAACCATCTTCACAGAAAGACAATGAAATGCAATATTCAATAATGTAAAATTTACAATCTCTGGCATCCAATTAAAAAAAAATCAGACATGCAAAAGATCAAAAAATTAGGATTCATATCCAAGAGAAAAGTTAATCATTAGCAACAGAAAAAGAAATAAGAAAGATCCTCTATGATGTGACAGCAGCATCTGGTCACCATGATGTGAGGGTGACTTCTGGCTTCCTTGATGTGGGAGCAACTTCTGGCCTCCATGATGTGCGAGCAGCTGCCGACCACCATGATGTGAGAACAGCTTCCGACCACCATGATGTGCGAGCAGCTGCCAACCACCATGATGTGCGAGCAGCTTCCGACCACCATGATGTGAGAGCACCTTCTAGCAACCATGATGCGTGAGCAGCTTCCGGCCACCATGATGCGCGAACAGCTTCCGACCACCATGATGTGCGAACAGCTTCCGGCCACCATGATGTGCCAGCAGCTTCCGGCCATCATGATGTGAGAGTGACTTCAGTCCTCCATGATGTGGGAGCAACTTCTGGCCTCCAGGATGTAAAAACAGCTTCCAGCCTCCATGATGTGAGAGCAACTTCCGTCCCCTATGATGTGAGAGTGACTTCTGTCCTCTATGATGTGAAAGCAACTTCTGTCCTCCATGATGTATGAGCAGCTTTCAGCCTCCGTGATGTAAGATGGACTTCCCTCCTCCATGATGTATGAGCAGCTTTCAGCCTCTGTATGTAAGATGGACTTCCATCCTCCATGATGTGTGAGCAGCTTCCAGCCTCCAGAAAGTCAGAGTGACTTCCCTCCTCCATGATGTGGGAGCAGCTACCAGCCTCCATGATGTGCGATTAACATTCATTCTCCATGATGTGAAAGCAACTTCTGGCCACCATGATGTGAGAACAACTTACGTCTTCCATGATGTGAGAGCGACTTCCCTCCTCCATGATGTGGGAGCAGCTTCCAGCCTCCATGATGTGTGATTAACATCCATCCTCCATGATGTGAGAGCAACTTCTGTCTTCCATGACATGAGAGCAGCATGCAGACTCCATGATATCGGAGCAGCGCCCCTCCAAGCTCATTGCCACTGCCGCCACTGACATTTATACTTTGGAGCTGGCCCTATGGACTGAAACCTCTAAAACCATGAGTCCCAATAAATCTTTCCTCCTCTAAAAATAAATTAAAAATGAAAAATAAAAAATAAAAATGGCTGGGGGTGTAGCTTGAAGGTGGAATGCCCTTAAGTTCAATTCTGAGTACCAATAAATAAATACATAAACAAACAAACAATTTTAAATATAACAAAATCATCAGACATGCAAAGGATCAAGAAATTAGAATTCATATCCAAGAGAAAAATTAATCATTAGCAACAGAAAAAGAAATAAAGAAAATGAAAATAATGAACAAGGACTTAAGAGTGATTGTTCTAGATATTATAAAAATGTACAGAGATGTAAAGTTTGAGCATAATTAGATGACATTAAATAATAAAAATGCCCAAAGGGAAATTATAGACAAGAAAAATAATATTTAAGTGAAAAGGTACAGGATGAGTAGCAGACTAGTAGAAATATTAGAAACAGTAGGAATAAAGATCAGTGGATTTAGCCGGGTGTGGTGGCGCACGCTTGTAATCCCAGTACTTGGGAGGCGGAGACTGGAGGATCTGGGTTCCTGGCCAGCCTTAGTTACTTAGTGAGGCCCTCCGCAACTTCGTGAGACCTGGTTTCAAAATAAAGGATAAAAAATAGGGCCGGGAGTATAGCTCTGAGGTAGAATGCCCCTGGGTTCAATCCCTGGTACCGCGGAAAAAAAAAAAAAAAAAAAGATCAGTGGATTTGAAGACAAAACAAATGACCCAAAGCAAAGCATACAGAAAATAAGACATATAAAAGAATAAGAGCATCGGTGACCTGAATGTTGATATTAAGTACCTAAATATGCACAACTGGAGCCGAGAAGGAAGAAAAGAGAGAAAAGAAAAATGTGAAAGTTATAACCAAAAATGCAACCAAATTTCATAAAAATGGTAAATACAGCATTCAACAAACTCAATGAACCCCCCAATTGCTGAACATCAGTGATAAAAATGCTAAAATCAACTGAAGAAAAGACACTTTCCAGATGAACAGAGATGAAACTTACAACAGAATTCTTGTCAAAAACTATATACCAGAAGATAGTGGAATAACCTCTATAGAGTGCAGAAAGGGGGAAAAAGTCCTGTCAATATTTCAAAAATTAATTTAAATCAATTAACATTTTAATTAATTTTAAAACTTAAGACAAATTACTTTCTAGACAAACAAATGGTAAAATAATTCATTGCCAGAGAGTTTTTAGTCTAAGAAATATTAGGGGAAATTTCACAGGCAGATGCAAAATGAATACCAAGTAGTACTCTGGGTGTAATCAAAAGAATAAAGAGCACTTGAAATAATAATATCTGGTGAGTATAAAATATGTTTATTATGAGGTTTCAAACATATGTAGAAGTAAAAACACATAAAAATAGCAGAAAGGATGGGAGGGGTTATATGAGAACAATTTGTGCTATTTTATTTAAGATAGATCTAATAAAGATATAATAAAATTATATTTAAATGATAGATCACTCACTTAAACAAAAACCAAACAATTACAACTGGAGATAAGCTGGGATAAAAAATTAAATTCAACAGGGCAGAAAAGTAAAAAATACAAAGAACAGATGGGAGAAATAGAAAATAATGTGATAGATTTTAACCCAACCATCTAAATAAGTATGTTAAATGTAAATGATCTAACTAGTCTAATTACTAGTCTGTGATCATCAGATTGGATTAAAAAGAAACAAGACTCATTTCTATGTGGCTCACAAGAAAGTGATTTTAAATATAAAACAGATATATACAAAGTAGAAGCATGGAAAAAGATACGGCATGCAAACACTAATCAAAATAAAGCTGGAGTTGCTATGCTAATATCAGAAAAATATAGACTTCTGGAAAGAAAGAAATATCACCAGGGATGAAGAAAACATGTTATAGGGACAGCAGGGTCAATTCATCAAGAAGACATGATAATCCTAAGTATGAATGTCTATGTCAATAGAACTCAAAAATATATTATTAAGAAAAAACTGACTGGACTAAAAGCAAAAACAAATCTATAATAAAAATTACAACAGTTTTCTCTCAATAGTAGAACAAATAAACAATCACAAAGTACAGAAGATATGAACGATTAAACAACTTTGACCTATTTAAATTTTATAGAACACTCTACCCATTAAGGGCAGACTATGTATTCTTTTGGGATATATTTTTCAAAATAGATCATATCCTTCATCATACAACAAGTCTTAACAAGTTTAGAATGATTGAAATCATGCAAACTATGTCCTTTGACCATCACAGAATTAAACGAGAAATCAACAGAAGAAAGATGTCCGGAAATATTTCCAAATATTTGTATATTAAGCAGTATGATTCTACCTACCCTGTATATTAAAAGGAAAATTAGACTGTATTTTGAAGTGAAGAAACATGAAAATACAATGGGATATAGCTAACATAATGCTTTAAAAGTTTTTATGAGAAAAACAACATCGGTCTAAATTAATTAACCACTCTAATACTCTATATTTTAATAAGGTGTGCATGTATATTTATATCACTTTGAATCTCACTACAACGTATAATTACCTTGTACCAATAAAAGTATACAAAAAGAAACTAGGAAAGTTAGAACATATTAAACACAAGCTAAAGAGAAGAAATAAAAATAAAAGCAGAAATTAATGAAATTTAAAAGGAAAATCAATGTTTAAATCAATGAAACAAAGAACTGGTTATTTGGCAGTATAAATACAATTGGCAAACCTCTTACTAGAGTGACAGAGAGAGAGAGAGGGAGAGAGGAAGAGAGAATAAAAATTATAGGTATTGGGAATGAATAAGGGGGCATTGGCAAACCTCTTACTAGAGTGACAGAGAGAGAGAGAGAGAGAGAGAGAGAGAGAGAAAGGAGAGAGAATAAAAATTATAGGTATTGGGAATGAATAAGGGGGCATTCTTATTCAATAACAGATAATATATGAATTCTTTGAGATACACAACTATCAAAACTCACTCAAGAAGAAACAGAAACTGAATAACCCTGTATCAATTAAGGTAACTGAATTTGGAGTTAAAATATTTTCTGCAAAATAATTGAGGCCCTGATGTTTTCACAATTGAGTTTTATGAAACATAAGGAAGAAACAAAATTACTAATCCTTCATAAATTATTTCAGAAAACAGGAGAAGAGAGATACTTTCTATATCAATTTATAATGCCTGTAGTACCCTAGGATACCAAACCCAAAGACATCAGGTATAGAGACAATAGATTAATATTATAAATCAATAGATTAATATTATAAATATTATAATATTATAATATTATCTGCCTCATAAAAGCAGATAGAACTATAGAATATTATGCTAAGTGAGATTAGCCAGTTACAGAAAGCCAAGGGTCATATGTTTTTCTCTCATATGTGGAATCTAGAGAGAAAATAAAAAACAAAAGGACTTCAGATAAATGAAGAGAGAGACCAGTAGAATAGTGGAAGGGGATTGTGGAAGGGAGGTGGAGGGGGGAGGGAGATTGATGAAGGAAACAGTTTGAGTAATGTATGTCCATATATGAAGGTGTCACCATCAATCTCGTTTACATGTATGGGGAGGGTGGGGAGCGGGGTAGGATCCCTAGGAAAACACTCCAAGCGCTGTGTGCGTGTATGTTGTATCACTTTGAACCTCACTATGATGTATAATTACAATGCACCAATAGAAGTATTTAAAAAGATGCAAAAGTGCTTAATAAGCCAGGTATAGTGCGCATGCTTGTAATCCCAGTACTTGGGAGGCTGAGACAGGAGGATCGCAGGTTCACGGACAGCCTCAGCTACTCAGTGAGGCCCTTCGCAATTTAGTGAGACCCTGTTTCAAAATAAAGAATAAAAAATAGGGCCAGGGGTATAGCTCGGAGGTAGAATGCCCCTGAGTTCAATTCTCAGTTCCAAAAATAAATAAATAAATAAAAAGTGCTTAATAAAATATTAGTAAATCAATTTGAGCAACAAGGAAAGGGATAAAATCACCAATTGTGTTTACCCAAGCAATATGAAGTCTATTTAGCTTTAAAATTCAATCACTATTAAAAGAAAAAAAATCGTATGGTCAAGCGATAGAGAAAAAGCATTTGACAAAATTCAATATCCATTCATGACAAACAAAAAGGAAACTCTCAGCAAAAGAGGGATAGAAGGGAACTACCTCAACCTGAAAAAAGGCATCTACAATGAACATGCAGACAACATCATACTTAATAAGAAGAGATTGAATGCTGTCCCCATAAGATTGGGAACATGCCAAAGATGTCTGCTCTTATCACTTCCTTTTAACCTATCCTGGAGGTCACACCAAGGGCAATAAAGCAAGGAAAAGAAGTAAAAGGCATAGAGATTAGAAATAAGTATAACTCTCTTTAGTTGAAAATAATATAACTGTGTAATTATATACATAGAAAATCTAAAGGAATCCACCAAAACATTTTGCAAGTGAGTTTAGAAACATCACATGATAGCAAGGTTCATATGTAAAAAGTTAGCTGTCTTCCTATATATTAGAAATTAATAAGAGACAATTAAAATTAAAAACATCATTCCCAACAGCAAACTATAAAATACTGATAGATTTTTTTTTTTTTTTGCGGTACCGGGGATTGAACGCAGGGGCGTTCTAACTCCGCGCTATGCCCCCGGCCCTATTTTTTATACTTTATTTTGAGACCGGGTCTCACGAAGTTGCGGAGGGCCTCACTAAGTAGAGAGAGAGAGAGACAGAGAGAGAGACAGAGAGAGAGACAGAGAGAGAGAGAGACAGGGAGAGAGAGAGAGAGAACGTGCGCGCGTGCTGAGGCTGGCCACGAACCCGGATCCTCCGGTCTCAGCCTCCCAAAGTACTGGGATTACAAGCGTGCGCCACCACGCCCGGCAAGATTTTTATAAAATATAGGGAAAGCTTGTACAACAAAGAGGATAGAACACTACAGAGAGAGATTAAAGAATACTGACATAAATGGTGAAATGTTCCATACTGATGGATCAGGAGACTTGACATTTTTCACACATCTATTTTCTCCAAATTGCTTTACAGGTTCAATGTGAGTCTAATCAAAACACTAGCAGGAGCTGGACATTGTGGTGTACGCCTGTAATCCCAATACTTAGGAGGCTGAGACAGGCAGATGGCAGGTTGGAGGTCAATCTAGCAAGACCCCACTTAAACAAACAAACAAATAAACAAACAAATAAACAAACAAACAAACAGGGCTGGGGATATAGCTATGAGGTAGAGTGACCCTGGGTTCAATCCCCAGTACCACAAAAAACAAAAACAAAAACAGAAAACAACACAAAAATCCACTAGCAGGCTTTCCTATAGACATTGGCATTCTGATTCTAAAATTATTTGGAAATGCAAACTTTTTAAAAAAGTAAAATAAGGTTAGAAGACTGACACTATCTGGATTCTATAAGGCTACACTAACCCAAAGAGTAAGGTGTTGATAAGGATTTGCAGACATAGCAGTGGAACAGAATATAGACATTTCAGAAAGAGAATCGCAAATATATAGCCAATTGGTTTTTGATACAGATGATAAGGTAATTTAATGGGGAAAATAGTGTTTCAACCACAGTATTGGAAACACTAAATATTGATATGGAGAAAAATGATCTTCACCCATATCCTCACTCTGTGTATAGAAATTAATGCAAAGACCTAAGTATAAGGGCTGATGCCAGAAAACGTCTAGAAGAAAGCATCAAAGAGTACCTCTGTGACCTTGTAATAGATAATGATTTCTTAAAGCACAAAACCATAAACCATAAAAGGAAAATTATAAGTTAGACTTCATCAAAATTAAAACTTTTTGTCTTCAAAGTCACTGTTAGGAAAATTAAAAGACAAGCAGGAGGCTTAGAGAAGATGGCAAAAAGTATATCTAATAGGGGATCGACCCAGAATAAAAAGAAGTCTTATAAGTTAGTAATAAGAGACCAAGCAACTCAACACAAAATTGAACAGAAATTTTGAAGGCACATGTCACCAGAGAAGATATACGGATGACAATAAAAAGCCAGAAAAGATGCTCAACATTTTTAATCATTGGAGGATGCAAATTGAAACCACAACAAGATACACTACACTCTCATAAAAATGGCTAAAATGAAAAAAAAACAAATAATACTAAGTGGTGGTGAGGATATGGAGCTAGTGGGACTCTCATACATTATACCAAATAGTAAAACTACTTTGGAAAAAAGAGTTTGACGGCTTTATACAAAGTTAAATATATATTCATCATACAACTTGGCAATAACATTCTCACCTAAGAGGACATATATGTCCACCCAAAGACTTGTACACAAATGTTCATAGGGGCTTTATGCATAATAGATCAAACTGAATATACGTGAAATATATATCTGCCAGTAAATGAATAAACATACTGTGAAACCTCTACACTGTGAAAGGCTAATTAGCAATGAAGACAAAAACAAAAAACCCACCGATATACACAACGTGCATGGTTCTCAAAAGCATTATGTTTATTAAAAGAGGCCACTTCCAAAATACTATATACGGTATGACTAATTTACATAAAATTTTAGCAAAGGGACAACTATATGATAGGGAACAGATACTGGTGGTGTTGGGAGAAGATTAGCCACAAAGGGCATGAAATGCCATTTTCCCTAATGGGTGAACTGTCATAAAGAACAAGTTGTTCCCTGAATCCCACGTTTCCTGTCTTGCTATGTGACTATTCTCTCCCTTTCAAGTAGAGTCCTACCACAATACTATCTACCCTATTATAATGTAGCCCAAAGGCTCACACCAGAGGCTGAACTAATAGGGCCACATGATCTTGCATTTACAGCTTCCAAAAATGTAAGAAAAATAAATCTCATTCTAGACATTACCCTGCCTTAGTTGTTCTGTTTTAGAAACAGAAATGGTCTAAGATTATCAAAGATTCCCAGTATCAGAGTGTTCCAGAGACTCTATAGCCTGGTACTCCTCTAGGTTGGAAGAGGAAAGCACAACCCAACTCCCTGATTGTGTGCCCTGAACTCTACTCTGTAGACAGGGCCCTTAAAGAGCACTTACAGTCTATAGGCAGACTATAGATGATCTGTGGAAATAGCCTTGACTATATCTCATTTTCTGACAGCATAACATTTTCTGACTATTTACTACAAGGCAAATTCTTCATTTGCATTGTGTCATGCAATGTACAATGGATATATTTTATATAGCAGAAAGCCAAGGTTTAAGGAGATTAATAACATGTCCATAGGCTTATAAGTAGGGAAACCAGGCTGCAGACTGAAGTCTGTAGAAACCTCGAAGGCTTGGGTGCTACGTGGTTATAGTGCTGTCTTCAGTACTCAGAATACCTAGCACTCTGCATCAGTAAGAATGCTCTTGTGAAAAGGAAGACATTAAGCAGTAAGAACTGTATTTTTATGTGTGTGGTGCTAGGGATTGAACCCAGGGGCATTCTACCTCCGAGCTATACCCCCAACCCTATTTTTTAAAATTTTTTATTTGGAAACAGGATCTCGCTAAGTTGATGTAAGCCTTAGTTGAGGCTAAGTTGCTGAGCCTGAGTTGCTGAGGCTGTTTTCGAACTTGTGATCCTCCTGTCTCAGCCTCCCAAGTACTGGAATTACAGGCATGCACCACCGTGCCTGTTAAAAGCTGTATTTTCTCTCAGTGCAGCATTACAAGACTTAGGCTGCCTTCCTCCAGGGCCTCTGCCTCTATTTCCCTGTACTTCTCCTTACTCTGTCCAAACTTGATGTTGAGGTTGGTAGGAGGCGGTTGTAGCAACTGCATACTGCCAGTTGTACACTCCCAAGTCTAGAGGGAGAGAGAAGCCAACTCTTCACAGGACAGTCTCTACACCTCCAGCTGCCCTGCACCCTGAAAATTAGCCAAATAAGGTCTTAAACCCATTCCGGAGTCAACCCCTGCCATCTGGAGAATGTTGTTGCTGACTGGTCCAGGCCAGGTTTCTGAACCAATCACTGGCAGGGACAACAGCAATATGGTGTTAATCAGGTTTCAACCCAGGGTAGAAATGAATGTTGATTGAGAAGCCAACCATAATGTTTGCCTGCTATGATCATTTTTAGTCATGATTTCAATTGAGTTTACAGCAACACTGTCTCAGCGATCATCTCTATTTTACATATAAGAAAACCAAACCACAGGGAACATTTGTCTCGTAGGAACACAAACACATACACAGAAGCCGGGGTTAAAGCCAGGTCTACTAATACTGAGTCCAGGGCTCTTTCTGCTATTCTGCAACTACTATGACCTTATCTTACTTTCTCCCTTTAGAACAAATTCCAGGATGTACTGAGAATATATTCATCTTCTAGGATCCCTCCTCTGGTATTTATCATAATTTTTTCTAATTTAATTACCACTCCATTATGGATGCTAGTGAACCATTTATAACCTAGTCAGAAGGCTTTCCCCCCAACATTTCCTTTCTAATTAGATTTTATAACTATCATTTAAAATAGTCTGATGTACCTTTAAACCTGTTTGATGTGACACAGACGTTCTCCTTTTTCAATCTCACTTTCTAAAAGTATCTCATGTTCAGAAAGACTGTCCTTTTCAAATTCCTTTTCTTCACCTACCTTCTACATACTATCAAGCCATACCCCCAGGGTGTCTGGCTCTCACCACCTGCTTCCATTCCCTATAATAGGTCTAATCAGAACGGGTTCTGGCATTTGGACTTTTAGGGCAAGGGTGTCACAAAGAGAGTATTTATCCCCTTTAAAAGATATATAAGAGAAGCCAGGTATGATAACACATGCCTGTAATTTCAGTTCTTGGGAGGCTGAGACAGGAGGATCATAAGTTCGAGGACAGCCTCAGCAACTTAGAGAGACTCTCAGCAACCTAGCAAGATCCTGTTTCAAAAAAAAAAAACACAAAATGTTAAAAATAGCTTGGAGGTAGAACATCCCTGGGTTCAACCCCCAGTACCACAAAAGAAAAAAAAAGATATATAAGAGAAATGATGGGGGGGGGACCCTCAAATACCTGCTTAGCTACATAGGGTAGTGTTTCACCTAGATTTTCAGTAAGAATGGAAATAATGGAAACTGATGGCAGATGACTGTGACTTCTGTATGTAGAAGAGTCCAGAGGCTGGGGTAAAGGAGTCCCTTGTACCTTGGGACCACTTTACATTCAAATTATGCTGTCAGGAACTTCCTTTCTTTCAATTCTCCCAACAATCCTGCTCTGAGCTGGAGAAGGCGCAGGTCAGTATATCCAACACACAGATGCAGAAATCGAAGCAGATTTGCTTCCTGCATAAGGGGCAAATCGCAACTGAACCTCAGGTGCAGTGGATTCAGGTTTGGTTCTCTTTACAGTGAATTATTTTGACTCCAGAGAAGCCAAGGGAGGCATTTGAAAGATGTGAAGGCTCTGAAATTAGTTTAGCACTTCTGATCCTGCATTTGAAGTTTGAATCTTACATATTTTTGGCCTTTCTTTGGTGTTGAGGAAAAGAAAACAAGACTTGACGGAAAATGTGATGAGAAGCTACACCATTTTGATTCAAGGCCAATATATAAAAATTCAAAAGATGTTATCAAGAATACGTGTTGATACCAATCCAGGGCAGCTGTCACAACGTGGCCTTCCTGCAGAATGACACTGCATGTTGAGTAATATTGAACATGCTATTGATTCTTTAGAAAGCACGTACCTCATGGAGACAGGAAGAAAGAGATGAAAGAAGTATCAAAGCTGACTCCCCTATTTCCAAATGTGAAGATTAGTGTTGGGGGGTCCTAAAATTAGGAGGCAAGTTACAGCATGGGAAAGAGAGGGCGGGAAGAGAGTAGACATGTGAGGAGGAGCAGGAGGAGAAGGAGCTAAGCAGAGTCATTTTGTTAATGATCAGAGTTGCTGGGGAAGTGCAAAGGGAAACTCCAATGGCATTGCTCAAAGTGGGATTAAGTAGGAGATCAAAGGAAGCTAAGTGAACTCCAGGATAAAGTTGATAAAATGTGTCTGTCTGGCACGTTCAAGTCCATCACAGCACACGTAGGGAACCAAATCTCCCAGACTTGGAAAGAAACAGGGAGGGAGCAGAACAAGGAGTATGAGGCAGATGTTGAGGGGCTCCCTCTGTGGGGTCCTGAGGACTGCAGGGGAATGGTTCATGCCAGAGTTTCAAGGATCTGTGACAGCCAGATCTGCTGAAATGTGCAAGTGAAGGAAAACTTCACTATGAACCACAAAACCCAGCCCATCTGTTTCAGAAGAATTCTTCTCAGTCTCTCAAATACTTCAGCAGGCCACCCTGGAAGCAGAGTTTATTATCAAGCTCACTAGTGGATATGGCTTATTAAGAAGCCATGCAGGTGCCCCACAGCCTCCATTCTCTTCTAGTCCAAGGCTGCCATAATACTAAGATGCCAAATTTGGCAAAGATTCAAAGTCTGTCTGGATTCAAGGATCATTGTGCAATTAAAGAAGCAGAGGCAGTATGTGTGTGTGACTCTAACGTGTTTCTTATGTAGGAGTTGGTGCACAATGGGGATTTCTTATTCTATGTATAGTAGAGTTCTCCTTTCTGGTAATTCCATCACAAAATCTTGTACAACCTATGTCTACAAAGGAAGATCTGGAGCAAATTCAGCACAGCACCCACCCATTGTGAAATCCCAGGTATGCTGGTTTGTGGGGAAGACCATTTAATCTGGGTTTCCTGGCAGCCCAGCCTCCTGCAAGAGCAGGACAACATGCAAATTGCAGAGTGTGGTAATTGCTGTCCATGGTGCTGGCTAGTTGATGCAGTTATCTACTTATCGAAAGCAACTCCCACTGATTTCAGCAGAAACATCTTATACATGCATGAAATCATCATTTTGCCCTTAGAGGAACTTCGCTTTAAAACACAAATTGTCTCTAATAGGAATCTATCACTGTGTAACGAATAAATATGCTGGGTGCAGGCATGTGAATTTCCAGGGGTCTGAGGTCCTGCCCCCACACCCAGGCTTCTGGCAACTTTGGTCCCCTTGGGGCAAGGCAAGTGTGTCTGCAAGAGGCAGGAACCTCTGTGAGGCAGTTCATGTCTTACAGACATCCTGATGGGTTTTGAACTCAGCTTCAGTTTAAGTGAAAATGTCTACCTTTGTTCACATGAACCCAGAGGACTACATGGAAAGGTTTTTAGTAACTGGGTTTCACAAGGGCTGCCTACACCACTGTTTTACGCAAATGGTGATGATGTGGTGTGGGCTGAATTTGGGCATCTGTAGTCTCTCCCCACCCTGCCCAGCTCATAGGATAAGTTTATTGGCTCAGTTTTCTTTAGTCTGGATGAAGCAAACCTGAGCAGGAGAAAGCAATTCAACTTCCTAAGCTGATATTCTAATCATCCTGTTCAAAATCGAATTACATGTAATTGTGTTAGTCAAGAGTCCAGAGGAAGAGAACCAACAGGACATATGTATGTGTCTGTATTTATGAAGAACTGGCTTCCAAGATTATGGAGGCTGACAAGTCCCAAGAACTGCAGGGTGACTCAGCAGACTGAAGCCCAGGAGAGGGGATGGGTAACTCCAGACCAGAGGTCAGTAAGCTGGAGACCCAGGAAAAACCAATGTTTCAGTCTGAGTCCACAGACAGGAAAAATGCAACATCCCAGTTGGAAGACAGACAGTCAGGAAGAAGAATTCTCCCTTTGTGTGGTGGTGGGGTGGAAAGTATCAGTCCTTTTATTCTATTTGAGCCTTCACCTGATCAGATAAGATCTACCACATTAAAGGGAGCAAACTGCTTTATTCAGAGTATCAACCTAGTGCTGTGCGCATGTGTGTCACTATCACTCTGAACTACATTATGATGCGAGACTACAATGCACCGATACAATTATATAAAAATAAAATAAAGCTCTTTACTTATAAATTATACATTATTATATAATGAATTAAAACCATTTTATGATAAAATTAAAAGTTAATCTCACCCCAAAACAGCCTCACGGAAACACCCAGAACAATGTTTGACCAAATACCTGGGTACCCCACCACCTAAGGAGCTGGTATTTATGGCACACGGAAATGATTAAAGAGCTAAAATTAGGGGAAAACATTTTCTAATTCAAACAAATTTTATACCTTCCTCAAATAAAAACATGACGACAGATAGCCTAGGTGGATGATCTCAGTGGAAGCCACCCTGACAACACTGCCTGCCCAGTCTCTAAGAGGCATTGCTGTTACTTAGGAATGAAATTAGTATTTTAAATTGCTTTCCCAATATGATACTGATGTAGAAGCTTCAAATCATGCAGAAATAGAGTGAGAGTAATTCTAAGTCCATTTACCCAGTGAGGCAAATGAGGCTCTCAGGGGAAGAAATAGCTCATGTAGGGACATAGTATTTGGAAAACAAATATACCTGCTTTTTAAGAACTCAAGAATATGGTTCCTCCCTCTTCGCAGGCATACTGGAACTTCCATCTGTGGAAATAAAGGTTCTCCCCGTTGATGAAAGAGCTGGCCAAGAAGCAGGAAGACAGCAAAGGAATTGAGGGGGCATTTTTAAAGAAGGGGGTTTCAGCAGGTTCTCCTGCGAGGAGGTAGCTCACTGATAGAGATGTGTGGCCCTGACTTTGGATGCCAGGAGATTGCTTGGGATTTGGGTAGCATGCTGGGCATTGCAGGTGGCCTGCCCACCTCCCTAGGGCCTTACTATTTGAGCATGTCCCATTGCCAGTAACCACACCTCTTTGATTACAGGTAATAGTCCCATAAGCCACCCTGGATAGTCAGCGATGGGAGTTGGTTATGAATACCAGCACGCTCACTCCTCAGGTGAGAATACTCTAACACTTGGGCTCTATACCCCAGAGTTTCCTGCAGGCCATGCTTTTGTCCCTCACAGTAGCAGCCCAGCCCAGTGTCCACTGTGTGACCTGTACAGTCACACAAGGCCCTGCCAGTTGCTGTCACTGTCTTAAAATTCTTAATAACTTCTGAATAAGAGGCCTGCATTTTGTTTTGCACTGGGCTGTGCAAATTATGTGGCTGGTCCTCGTAGTAGCTGGTGTGACAACTTGCCTTTTACTGACTGATTTCCCTTCTCGGCCTGATGTCTGTCCCCCACTGGTCTTTCCTGTACTTCTTGATAATTTACTTGCATTTGAATTCTTGTCACAGGGTCTACTGGGAAACTCCAAGCTAGACTGTTGCAAAGATCATCAAAATCTTGAAATACACTGTCAAGAATTAAACAAACCCATCCTACTATTTTAGCAAAGTCAGATAATCATGCACAGGGGTTTAGTTGCCACCAAAAATAAAGTCACATCATCTGTCATTATCAAGCCCCCTGTAATATCCAAGGGGTTTTATTAGGAAGAAATATCCAAATAAGTTCCCCATCTCCCCTGCACTACAGACCAATTGCTCAGGTGACTCCAACATGCACATCTCTCGGTGAGTAAGTAGGGCAATAAACAGCAGCAGGGTTGACATTTCAACAATGGCTCTGCAGCCCATCTGTTTAAAAGAAATT
Source organism: Glis glis (assembly GCA_004027185.1). NCBI lineage: Eukaryota > Metazoa > Chordata > Mammalia > Rodentia > Gliridae > Glis > Glis glis. Next base: position 5,042 of record PVJS01006576.1, on the reverse strand, counting down.
ATTTGTCTCTGCCAGCATACCAAGAAGAAAAAGTTCACATAATTTGGGAACTACGAAGCAAAGTAAGTTCTTGATCATTTACAATGACAGGATTCTCTATAGTCATCAAGTCTTTTTTTGGTAGTATCTAAGGAAAAATTTTTAATCTTAAGAACAGGCCAGGGAAATTGGTCTTTTTGTTAAGTCCAATATTGAGGCAAGAGATTAGAGTGATGTAACCTTTAACTCAATTTAAGAAAAAGATGTAAATAAGGATTCTGGTTCAGAATCAGATAGGATAAGCTCATCAGACCCAGAGCCTATGTATCCTCCATTTTCATACCCTTAGGGTTTAGCACAATGCCTGAAATGGAGTCAATGCCTAATAAATATTTAGTAACTGGACTGAATTTGGTTTACGGCTGTGCCTTGAGGCTTGAGCACTGGAGAATGAAAGCAACTCACCCTACCTGTGGAACAGCCACAGTCCTTTCCATCAGTTGCTTCTTACAGACTGGAACTTACCAAATGGGCATCACACAAGGGCCTGAGACAGTCTGAGTGGGAGGATGGAGGCAGAGGATGGGTCAGGTGAGGTGCTGCATGTGACTGCTGGTCTTGGTTCGGGGAGAGGGCAATATGACACTTGAGGACTGGTTAAGGAACAGAAGGTCATCTCAGACCTTTTTTCCACATGTGAGGCTTCTGGCCAGGAACTTCCAAGACTAAGTTCTTCTATCCTAAGACAGCCTGGTCTTCCATATGAATCCCGTCTTCACCTTGTGATGAATTATGAGCCAGACAACAATACTCATTCATGGCTTATCTTCCTTGTCACTCAGAGAAATGATTTACACGGCTATCTATTCATTAGACAATCCTACATAACTACAACAACAATGAAGGAACAGCCGAGTTCTTGTTCGCTTCTAAATGGTGTCAAGTGCTCATATGCACAAACACACTCGACGCTTTCAACAACACTTCAACAACTACTATTTTCTCCATTTGGCAGATGAGGGGACAGAGGCTCAGAGTGCTTTAGGAGCTTGCTCAGGGCCACAGTCTGTGGTAGGTGGCAAAGGGGGCCTGAAACCTACGCCTCCATAATTATGACATGCTGGCCGGAGCCTACTGAGGGAATAAATGGAAGCACTCTCCAAAATGCAAGACTCTAGGCAAACACATGGCTGTAACACAACAGGACAAGGTCTAAGTTCTGCCCAGAAATAGATGAATCAGCTTTGCACCTCTTCTCATGATCTCACATCCTGTGGCTGAAACACGGTCCTCCTGCAGACTCATGGGAAGTGGGAGGGTGGCATGGACATTTCTGGGCACTTTGAAGTTCAGGTAGTACCCTCACTATCTGGAACAGCATCAGAAGTTCAGCCAGAAGAAAACATTAGTATTTACAACACAGCCTCCTCCCTCTTATGGCTGCAGTGACTCAGACACAGAGTGATGAAATGCTCTGTCCAAAGTCCTAAAATCCAACATTTCAGACTCTTCCCCACCCCCAGCATTCATGAGCACAGTACACTGCCTCCTCCTCACTACATTCTCCTTTTAAAATCTCATTCAGGTGTAACCAGAATATGTGAAGTACTTTTATGTTTTTAAAAAGTTACATAGAAAGGGATGGACTTATTTAAATACTTTTGATTCATGGTACTGGGGATTGACTCCAGGGACATTCTACCTCGGAGCCCCCTCCAACCCTATCTTATTTTTTATCTTGAAACAGGTTCTCACTAAGTTGCAGAGGGCCTCTCTAAGTTGCCAAGCCTGGTCTTGAACCTACAATCCTTGTGTCTCAGCCTCCCAAGTACTGGGATTACAGGAGTACACCACCACACTTGGCTTAAATACTGGTTTTAAAGCAGATTTGCACACAGATACTTTTGTCATCAGGAAACATTCTGATGACCAGCTCAACACTGAAGGGAAGCAGCATCTTCGCACACGCAACACATTCACTTGGAAGCAGCGTGGCCAATGCCTGGTCTGAGTTCTTGCATAGTTTGGATTCCTTCCAAGTGGGCTCTCAAGGTGGAAACAGGGCTGAGTTTCAAATGGGCAGAAAGTCACCTTAAAACATATTTCCCCTCCATTTGGGAGTTGACACAATCGAGTTACAGGCAGAAACTGTTTATCACAGTGGCATGAAACTCTCTCTTCAAATTCCTCCTGCTTTTATAATCAAACAATAACATCTCCAGAGTATAGGTTTTTAGCTACATAAGAAACATATTGGAAATTGATTCAGTGCTCCTGGCTTGGCTGTGACAATGTTTCATAACCTGGTAACCTCTCAGCATGTTCTCCCCCTTCCTGAAAAGCTTTTAGCTGCACCAGGGTGGGAACGCAAAGATAAAGCAAGCATCTTTTATCTGATCGTGTGCTAAATGAGTGGAACAGACACTGTACCGGTGATAAGATGATGGCTAAATGACTCTTCTCACATTCTACCAATGGGCTGATGAAAGAAATTAAGACTGACATTGATAAGTTATTTTCTCAAGCACTACCAATTTCAAAGAGTGAGGATTTCCCTTTAGAAACAGTAAGCCCTGGTTGCATGTCCAGGACTCATTAAAGAAGCACAAAGATCAGCTCCATGATGTAATAGATTTGCTGAAAACAGACAATTTCCTCTTCTCTATACTCTTGTCTCCTATATTCCAGCACAACTTTTGTTGAAGGATTTGTTTGATCCATAAACATAGTGTTCCCAGGATTGCTTCCCCTCTCTTTTCTAAGTCACACATGTCATCAAACAACCAATTTTCATCTCTACAATGTACCACAGCCCTCATCTGCTCTATCCTCCTAGCGACTTACTCCTCTTTCAAGATAATGTATTTTTTTTCCAAACATGTCAGTCTTAATGGATATATCATTGGGAATACTGGTGGATTTTGACATATTTTATTAATAGATATCATGTGTGTGTGTGTGTGTGTGTGTGTGTGTGTGTGTGTGTGTATGTGTGTGTGTGTGTGTGTGTGTAACTTTGATTGTTATATATAGAAAATGCTTACAACTTTCCTCTACTTATCCTTTCTTGCATTTCAGATATTTTCCTGAGAAATTTTCTCCCACCTAATGATCACTTATTAGAAGTTACTTTGGAGCAAGGTGTGGTGGCACATGCTTATAATCCCAGTACTTGGGAGGCTGAGACAGGAGGATCTCAGGTTCAAAGCCAGACTTAGCAACTAAGCGAGGCTCTCAGAAACCTAGTGAGACCCCGTTTCCAAATAAGAAATAAAATCTGGCTGGGTGTGTATCTTGGAGGTAGAATGCCCCTGGGTTCAATCCCCAGTACCCAGTATCAAAATAAATAAATAAATAAATAAATAAATAAATAAATAAATAAAAAACTAGAAGAAGCTACTTTGGTAGGGATCTAGTAATAGAAAATTCAGTTTAGTTTTGTTTGTGCTTTGGAAAATGTCTTTATCTACCTACTCTTCTTTCTGAAGCACATTTTTCCTGAGTATTCATTTCGAGACTGAAAATTAATTTGTCTCTGCACATTGAAGCTCTAATTCCATTGTCTTTGGTTTTCATTGTTTCCGTAGAGAAGTTCACTGCCATTCTGTCATTCTTTACTGGGTAATCTGTATTTTCCCTTTGTTTTAATATCTTTCTTTCATTTGTAGTGTTCTGCATTTTCACTAGGATATGTCTAAGTGAAGATCTGTTTATGTTCATCTTGTTTAGGACTAATTGGGCTTCTCGAATTTGAAGGTTGGTAACTTTCTTCAATTCTGCAAAATTCTCAGTCATCATATATTTTAATATTATATCTATCCTGTTCATTCCATTCTCTCCTTCCAGAGATGCAATTAGATGTATGTGGATTGCACTATCCTTTCCTTAAGGTGTCTGAATGTCTCTTTCATATAATCTATGATGCATTTTGTGTAATTTTTCAACTCTATCCTCAATGTTTCTTCAGTTGTAATCAATACTATAGAACCAACTTCTACCTTTTTTTGAAGTTCTGTTGTGTCTTTCTTCAAATCTGACTGCTTATTTGTTTTTTCCTATGTTAACTTTGATTTCCATTTCTATTTATTTCAATACACTAAATATTTTTATATTCATTCTGTACTGGAAAATTCCTAATTCTACAGTCTTTGCAGTGTTCTTTGTATAGATAGTTGTTTTTTTCTGACTCACAAATGAGTCATTATTTTCCTCTTATGCTTTTAGTGATTTTCTATTGGGAGGTTCATTGTCCTTGGAACCTTATTTGCATGTAAAATTTAGAGTGGGTGCCTCAAAAGAGCATTTGAGTTGGGTTCTGTCAGACTCTGGAAGGGACAATCAATCTGAGTCTACATTTTTAAAAAAATTCTTCATTATGATAAATTTCAAATATGCTCAAAAAGTGTAATATATCCTCATATACCCACTGCTGGACTTAAAAATACTAGCATTTTGCTATTATTTTTGTTTCATCTATTCCTTCTCTCAGTTTTTCTCTGGAGTATTAAAAGCATAACTAGGACCATTTTGAAATTTCAAGGCGGAAGATTTAGGAGACACAAAGAAAGAGAATTATGTTCCTGAGCCACATGAGTTGAGCTAATGATTCACAGTCTTCAGAGGAGACATAGTCCTTTTCTTTTTTCTTTTTTCCCCAGGTAGAGTTAAGTCTGAGTTAGGGCTGAACCAGGTTCTTATCTTGGTTCAGCCAAGATAAGATAAAGACTTATCTTCAAAGTCTTTATCTTCAGGGTGGGTTTGGAACTACTGCCTTGTGGAATCCAACTTATGCTGCAAGTGGGGAGACTGTAACTTGGGTCTCACATCTCACCCTGCTCCAGCTGTTGGAATTCATTATGTCAAAGTTTAGATTCTTTTTTTTTTTGCGGTACCGGGGATTGAACGCAGAGGCGTTCTACCTCCACGCTACGCCCCCGGCCCTATTTTTTATACTTTATTTTGAAACCGGGTCTCACGAAGTTGCGGAGGGCCTCACTAAGGAGAGAGAGAGAGACAGAGACAGACAGAGAGAGAGAGAGAGAGAGAGAGAGAGAGAGACAGAG
>PVJS01006575.1:0-59277 GCA_004027185.1 Glis glis | reverse complement strand
AAAAAAAAAAAAAAAAAAAAGAAAAAGATAGCTGAGCAAAAAGTAGGTAGTCAAGGTATGAGTGAGTCCTTGTCATTAATCACTCTTACTGTTATTTCTTTTAGAAGAAATACATATATAATAAGGTATATATACCTTATAAGGTAAATATATATAAAATATAAGGTAATATATATTAATATATAGTAATATATATGTATAGTAATATATTTTAATATATAAGGTAATATATAAGAAAAATATATATAAGATATATACCTTATGAAGTAAATATATAATATATAAGGTAATATATATAAGGTTATATGTATAAGGTAATATACATATATATTATTTGTATACATAATATACATATAATATAAAGTATATTATATATATAGTAATATATAGATAGTAGTAACTAATAATTGGAATGTCCTTGAGACCCAAGAAAAACCCAATAATTACATGAGTGGTCTTGAGAAATGGGAAAGTTTTAGACACATAAGGGGAAGCTGGTGTTCCATAGGCAGCTGCCAAACATGTAAAAATGAGGAATGAGCCAGTCAGGTTCCGGGACAGAGTGAGGAGCCTGGACTTATCTGGGTTGGGGTTGCTTTGCAGAGCAGTAGAAAAATATAAGTCCTTGAAACCCAAGGATCTTTCTATCCCACAGTGGCTTCACAGTATAGTGCCACAAACATGCTAGACTCCGAGCTAAAGGATCATTGATTAAATTGCACCAAGCCTGATAGAAATGACTGGCAGTGATAAAACCAAGATGTCTTTCAGTGACCCAGTGCTGCGGGGGTTTGATGCTATGAAATGCTCTGACTTCCGTTGTTCTGTTGTTACCCTCTGATTAAATGTGTCTGCCTAGGTTGCTGCTCCCGTGGTGATGCAACAGTTGGCTTTATCTTTTAATCTATAAACTGCTGCCAAATAAAAAGATTCCCATTCAGATCTGATTTTTCATTTTGGAGCAATTATGTCCTTGTTAATTGTTTTGTGTGAATGTGTGTTCTCTCTCATATATATATTCACACACTCCCATATATATGTTCATATATGTGTGTACATATATAGAGAGAGTGAATGTTATTTTAAGCAAAATTTTAAAGAAGGCTGTTTGGCATTGAGGTTCCCTCATCCTTGCCTTTTGGCTAAATATCTATTTTTAATTCCTATTTCCATTAGACTATGTTCTCTCTCTGTTTTTGTCTTATTTCTAACTAAAAGTTTGTACAAGTTCTTACTACTTGATGGATGAAACTAAAGTCATGAGCCTGGGTTGATCCAAAGGAACGGCTTGACAATGGTGAAATTTCAGGTTGTACAGGATGTGTTTTAGGGTAGGGCATCCTGTCCTACAGGGGTTATTCTATTCTGACCATGGAGATATAGGTACCTTCTGCCTATTTGTGTATCAGATCCTTTTGGTGAAATCATAAAAAGTTTTTCTGATTTTCCTTTGAACTCAAGGTTCTGCCTGCAAATTGAAGTGTTCCTTTCTTCTCTTTCAGAGATCCCCATCACTTCTCTTTACTAAGCTCCTCAAAGACAGGGACCATGTCTTGTGCATCTAAATTTGCCTGGCTTGGCATAGCACCTGGAACGTAAGGTGCTTAATGATTAGTTGTTGATGCCATGCTTTCAAGATGCATTGGACTGAGACCATTCACCTTAGGGCTCCACCCAGCTCTGTCCTCTTAGATAGAGAAGCCTAATAATAGCCCATGAGCTAGTGTCTCATTCATCAGCACAGTCCATCCACTCCTTTCACCTCCTCTACTGACCTTGAAGTGTTCAATAATGCTTGTAGAGAACAGAAGAAACAACTTCATAATGAAAAGAATCCCTTTTTCCTGAATTGTGTGTCTTCCTGACATCCTAGGAAGAGGGTTTGGTTGTTAAATACTAAGAAAGTCAAATAAGTAGCAGAGGAAAATTTTTGCTGAAATACTCAGAACTTCTTTCCTCTGTTCTCGCTGGCACTGACCACAGTGCCTTGTTCAGTAAATAGTTATTGAACTAATGAAGTCATGGAAGATGGTAGTCGTTTGTTATGTTTTCCTCCTTATGGATTTTAATGAAGTATCAGTATACAAAGAATTATGTCAATGGGACACTTAGAATCTGGGTGGAGGGTGGTGGGGGAGGACTCCAGAATACAGCCTCACTTGCTATAAGACTCCTTGTGTTCATTTCAAAAACATAGCAACAGCTACGGGAAAAAGTTCATCATTCTATTTCATTAAAATTTAATACTGTACAAATTTGGGGGACCAAAGACTTAGACAGTTATGTAGTAAAATTTAAGAATACTATGGCTTAGTAAATCATGCTACTATAAATTAATCTGCCTCTTCGCCTCCTCAAGACAGGCAGGTAATAAGTTCTCCTCTTTCCGTGTAAACCCACTATCCATTCCTGATTTAATATTCCCACTCTGTTTTTGTAATTAAAACATCATTTATACTGAGAATAATTAAGACAACTGTACATTTGATTTTAAAATCAGTTTTGAGTATTGTGCCTTGTCAAGCTACAAGAATGGTTCCTGCAGCTTTTACAATGCAGCATTAAGAAGCAGACAGTGACCGCAGGCACCTGAGTGGAAGGTTTGACAGTTTGATAAATTAGGAATGACACTTGCCAAAATGGCTGTCCTTCCTGCAGTCTGCCAGTGGAGCATTTGCACACTGTTAATTGAATTGGCAATTTGTGTAACAGTGCCTGCCCCTGAGCTTTTGTAACGCCGGATCTGCCATTTAACTCTGATAATCCAGGACTTGGGAATAAGGACGAAAAGCTTCACATGATATTACTGCAGATTTAAAATGACAGTCGGGGACCTTGTTGCCAATTTCCCATTAAATGAGAAATAATTAACAATAGCAATAACAAAGTCTTATAAAGCTGGAAAGTTAAATTGACTTTTCAGCGCTAGTATCGTACAAAATTGCTTCTAGTGTGATTATCGGATTGCCCTTTCAGGATTATATACCCGAAATAGTATCATATGATGAACCAAACACGAGATGTTTTGCAAGCTAACCTGTTTTATTACTGTGAAAATCTTCTGATTATCTACAGGGATTTCGTTGTCATTAAAATTTTGTTTTATGTTATAAGATTTCATAGAGATAGAGAACTTAATGAAATAATAGAGGTTCTTGTTTCCTTACTTTTGATAGTTATTTAATTATAGCTGCAACAAAATGTTGAACTATGGCTAAATAGTGTTAATTAAAAGTTTTATAGAGTAGTGCATGTGACTCTTTGGTGTCCTTCCTTGATGCTTCCCAGAGTTTTAAGAACTCAGAATACTCGATATTTTGTGCTTGCTGCCATTATATTTGGAATAATGGTTAAGAACAATGCAGATTCCTGGTATAGGATTCTTTCAAAAATTCAAAATATGTCAAGTTTCTATGATTTTGAAAGCCATGGATATTACATTTTATCACATCACTTCTGAAGTTGGGTATTTGGGGATTATATTGAGTTAGTGTGGACAGGGATGGTGTTTACCTGTACACTCCAGGGGTATCTTGGTTAAGTATTCTGACTACCACCTTTGACCTTACAGTGGTAGGTGGATAGCGGCTAGGTAAGGAGTGAACACCAGGTCAGCTGGGAAAGTTTTGTGAACTATTTGATGGCAAAAGTTTCCAAGATTTTTTTTTACTTTTATTGGTGCATTGTAATTCTATATCATAATGAGGTTCAAAGTGGTACAAACACACATGCAAGCATCACTTGGTGCATTTCCCTACAAATCCCACAGGGTTCCCCCTTCTCCCTCCTTGAGCATGAGAGTGAGATTGGTAATGATGCGTTCATATATGGAATTAGCATTATTTGAACTGTTTCCTTTATCAGTTCTCCTCCCTACTTCCCTCTCCCAATCCCCTTCCACTTTTCTACTGGTCTCTCTCCCCATTTATCTGAAGTCTCTTTTGTTTCCTATTTTATCCCTAGCTTCCACATATGAGAAAAACTACATAACCCTTGACTTTCTGTGACTGGATGATCTCACTTAACTTGCTTGTTTGTTTGTTTGTTTATACTAGGAATTGAACCCAGAGGCATTCTACCTCCAAACTACACACCCACCCCTTTGTTTTGTTTTGTTTTGTTTTGAAACAGGGGCTTGCTAAGTCGCTGAGAGTCTTGCTAAATTGTTGAGAATTGAACCTGTGATCCTCCTGTCTCAGCCTCCCAAGTACTGGGATAACAGGATTACTCCAACACTCCTGGCTCACTTAGCATTTCAAACTTAGTTTTTATTACAGACTCCAACTTCCCAAGGGTAGTTATATCAGTGTCCATTAATTATTTGATCAAGAATGGAGAAAAGAGTTTCCTTAGAAAATTAGGATATTCACAAATATAGGATAAAACCCTGTGCTTTATCCTTTTATTATGGTGATAAAATATGACGGTTTTTGTTTTGTTTTTTAGAATTTACAAGCCCCTCCCCCCATGAGTAAATTTCATTAATGTGATGAAAGAATGCATGAAGGGAAATCTCCAGGGGAGTAATAAGTGAGGGACAGAGAACAGGGCTCTTCCATGCAGAGGTCATAGTCAAAGCTCGATGATGCAGTGACTGCCAAAGGTGAAAAAAGTAGAGATGCAGAATGTTCCAGGCATGAAAAGTTAAGACTTTGAAGTCAGCAAAGGCAACGGTGAATATAGAAGACAACAGAGAAGAGAGTATGAGATAGAATGAGGGGAACTGAACTTTAAAACAAAAAGCTCAGAACACTTGGGTATTTTTACACCTTCACTCTATAAAATTTGGCAAATCAGGAAAGCTTTCTGGACCTTCATCTCCTCATTTGAGAAAGGTGGGATGCTTTTTCTTTTTTTTTCACATCTCAAAAGGTTTAGTATGTGCAAAAATTAATTGTATTATTACATGTGAAAACAGTTTGCAAGTTACAAAACAATACATGAAAATTTAAGCTTTAAACATAATTACTAATCCAGTAAGAGGATAATTTAGGGAAGAACAGTCCAAACTGAAAAGCTGTAGAATTGGGAAAGAAAATGAACAGGAAGAGTGGCCAGTGGCCAGAGGGAAGCACCATGCCATGCAGGGTTCACCTTCAGTGGGGTGCTGAGTGCAGATCACAGTTCCCAGAACTGTGCAGCCTTTAGAGAGAAAAAGAAATGTCAGTAGCAGGAGTCTATGACAAGGTGCTGGTGGGCGCTGCTCATTATCCTCAGAATGATGGGGACATGTACTCAAAGGACTGATGCATGGCAAAATAGGAGAGGAACTTGGTGTGAAAATCACTGCATTTCCACAATTTGAAAGGTCTCTGAAATTGAAAACGTGTCTTGTAATTGATGTATATATTTAGCATGATAATTTTTCTTTGTTTTCCCCCCAAGAGAGCTGATAGTAAATTGATGACATATTTATAAGTCAATAGCACTGTAGGATTGTCACAATTTGATAAAATATTAATATGGATATAGCTTGCTAACAGCCCAGTTTTGCTTCTTTAATTACCAAGTATTTGAAAGGCTTCTGTACCTTTCCTCATCCAAGTTTAATTATTATTTTGTTCATCATTTACTGAATTGATATCATATTGAGTGGTTACTATGGACTAGATGTTATATGAGCATATTCTCATATAATCTCAAAATAACACCAGGAGATAGGAACTGTTTTCAACTCTTACATTATATATGAGAAAGCAGCCTCGGAGGTTATGATACTTAAACTCCTGACTTGCTGTTGGGTTCCATGTTATAGAGAAAACAAAGATACAAATGAGGTGGTTTATTCCTCTATGATGTATATTCAGAAAGTTAAAGCATATATTAGAAAGCAATCATGCAAGGAAAGGCACTTTATGGTACAGAACCGTAAATGCCACAATTGAGGCAGAGCAGTCTAGCAGGATTGTGGAAAGAGAGACATTATTTCTAACTAAGAAATAAGGGAAAGTTTCTTCATAAACAGGGATAAAATTTAAGCAAGTAAAGATGAGGATGTTAGTACAGACAGAATGAACCGGAGGAGTAAAAGAAATGAAAGCACTTAAATACTATGCACGTTAGCCTGGAGTGGTGGTGTGTGCTTATAATCCCAGCTATTCAGGAGGCTGAGATGGGAGGATCATCACTTGAGTCCATAAATTCGAGACCAGTCTGGGTAACATAGCCAGACCTTGTTTCAAAAACGAAACAAAACCTACCATGCATGTTAAGGAAACATTAAGTTACTGAGGTTGGATGGACAAGAGAGGGCATAGAGAGGAATAGTGAGAAATAAAGGCAAAATAATTAATCAATGTCTTCTATCAGAGGAGTAGCTGGCAAAGATTTTCTCCCATTCTGTAGGCTCTCTCTTCAGACTATTGTTTTCTTTGCTGAGCAGAAGCTTTTTAATTTGGTACCATCCCATTTATTGATTCTTGGTTTCATATATAAAGAACTAAAAAAAACAAATAACCCAATTAAAAATGGACAATTAAACTGAATAGACACTTCTCAAAAGAAGAAATACAAATGCTCAACAGATATATGAAAAAAATGTTCATCATCATTAACTATCAGAAAAATGGAAATCAAAACTACTCTGAGATTCCATCCAACACCAGATAGAATGGCAGTCATCAAGAATACAAATAATAAATGCTGGTGAGGATGTAGGGAAATAGGATCTCTTATTTACTGTTGATGAGATTGTAAATTAGTACAACCTCTATGGAGGTTAGTATGGAGGTTCCTCAAAAGGCTAGGAATGGAACCACCATATGATCCAGGTATGCCACTCCTCAGTATTTTTCCAAAATAATTAAAGTCAGAATATTATAGTGATACATGCATATCCATGTGTATAGAAGCATAATAAACAATAGCCAAAATATGGAATCAACCTAGGTGTCCATCAACAGATGAATGGATAAAGAAATTGTGGTTTATAAACACAATGAAATTTCAGCCACAAAGAACAAAGTTATGTCGCTTGCAGGAAAATGGAAGGAACTAGAGAATAGTATGCTAAGTGAGATCAGCCAGCCTCAGAAAGCCAAGGATCATATGTTTTCTTTCATATGTGGAAGTTAAAGAGAAAAATAGGAAACAAAAGGGACTTCCAATAAATGAGGAGACCAGTAGAATAGTGGATGGGGTTTGGGGCAAGGAAGTGGGGAGGGGAAAAATGAAGATTAATGAAGGAAACAGTTCAAATAATGTTATGTCCATATATGAAGGTATCACTACAAATCTCACTCTAATGTATGAGGAGGGGAGAATGGGGTGGGGCCTGGAGGTAAACACACCAAGCACTGCGTGCATGTATGTTTGTATCACTTTGAACCTCACTGTGATGTATAATTACAATGTACCTATAAAAGTAGAAAAATAAAAATATAACAGTGATTATAATATAAGAATTAATCAATGTATTTCAGAGATACCACACAATGTTTTATTAGCATAATCATGAGTTTACTACTTAACGGTTTTTTTTCTGCCAGTTATTTTGGTTATGTGTCTGGAGCCACATGGGAAAACCATCTCTGGGATTAAAGTAGGTTTTTAATTTCTTCTCAGTTTGTTTTCCAAATGGTCTACAGTTCTTTTGTCACCAGGGAAAAGCATGGTGAATGTTGTTTTAAAGGCTTAATGGACCTAAAATATTTGTTTTAAAAAGTTTAATGGAAGAAAACAGTTCTTAAAAGCTATTACTTTATGATGGAAAATCTTGGGATGAAATTACCTGAGCAGGGCTCCAGGGGATCCAGTGTGGCTCTTATCATATTTAAAGCTTCTTTTGTGACAATGGCTTTTGCTCTTTTTCTCCTTAAGTGATGCATGTATCTTTTTTATTTACATCTACCTTTTCTTATAAAATGTATGTACATATGTATATTCTTATTATTTATCCACCATATTCTTTAAAATGCAGTTTCATGATTAATCTTCCTTATCATTTTTCTCTATTTCCTTGACTTATTCCCTTACCTTTATTTTCTTCCTCTTTGCTCCTTTGGGTTTGCTCAGTTGTTGTTTTCTTAAATTCTTGAGATGAATGCTTACCCCTTTATTTTGAACTTCTGAGTTTCCTGAAATTTGTACTTAAAGATATAGGTTTTCCTCTAGGTACTGCATTAGCAGTGTTCCACAATTTTTGACATGGAGCGTTTTCAATATTATTCTACTCAAAGTATTTTGAAATATCTTCTCTTATTTTATATGTGATGCAAGGGTTCTTTTAGTACCATATTTAATTCCCAAACATGTAAAGCTATTTTTCTTTGTCCTTTTGGCATTAATTTTATCACTCAGGTAAATGGTGCCTTCAGAATTCCCTAAGGTGATAGCTCATGTGTGATGTTTTGCTCTCTGCCTTAAGGAATGGACAGGTTCATACATTCAGTGGGTACTTGTTGAACATAAGCCATGTAACAAGGCCTGTTCTGGGTAAATAAGGCCAACCAGGATCACCCCAGTCCCTCCTCCCCCTCTCCCCAGCTTTCATTTAGCTTTTATTATGGAGTGGTGTAGGGATAACTGATGACAATAAACAAGCACGTACTCTAACAGCGCGACTTGCATAGAGGGAAATACTATGAAAAAAGGAAGCCGTGTGGTGTGGTAGAGGTGACCTGGTAGGGGCAGGTGTACTATTTTTGAGTGGGTGAGCAAGGAAGGCCTCTCTGAGCTGGCATTTGGGCTGAGACCCGGGGGGCCAGAAGGCGTCAGCCACAAGGAATCTGGAGAAATAGCAGTCCAGAGGAAGCTGCAAGCACAAAATACGCAGGTGGGATCTAACTATCTTCCAGGAACAGAATGTTAAAAAATGAGAGAGGGGGAGGGGGTAGGGGAGGAAGAGGGGGAGAGAGAGTGGGAAGGAACCAAGTGGATTGGGAGTAGGAAGCAAGAGGATCACAGGCTGGCAAGACAGGCAGGGCAGGATGGTGTGGGCCTGCTGGGGCACTACGGAGTTGGGTTCTATTCTAAATACAATGGAAAGTTCTAGATAGTGATTAATATTAGTAAGCCTTTCCCATAAGCTTGTTTCAAGGGTTGAAATGAGATAAATATAAGTGTGTGTGTGTGTGTGTGTGTGTGAGGGGGGGATTGAGAAACAGAGACGGAGAGGGATTGAGAAACTGAGACGGTGAGAGATTGAGAAACAGACAGAGAGAGAGGAGCACATAGAAGGATGCCTGGAACACAGTGTTACAATAGTGTTATTGTTCTGTGGCCAGGAGCAGCCTTTTATCATTCCTTGTAGATGCGCCACATGGCTATTTTCTTGAATAAGTAAAAAGTACACTGCATGGCTAGGCTTATTCTGGCCCCACCCCTTTAAATATGTTGGTTCTTAAAAAAATTTGTGTTCTCTGAATTAATGATCTACAGATTCACTTTAGCCCTCTTCCTGTGTGACCTTGGGCAAGTCACTCTAACAGAGCTGTTGTGAGGATTAAGGGAGATAATGTCAAGCAGCAGGCGTAAGGACAGTACATAATACACACTCCATGGTGGCCGTATTAATGATCTGATTATAGTTCAGTATGCTCTGTTTAGGTTCATAATTCCTTCAATTTGTGAGTTAATTATTTGGAAGGATTACTCGATTCACTATATACTAACTATCTGAAACTCTAAGACTAAAGACTACTTTTCTGTCTTCATAGCTGCACTTTGATAGTTATTAGACATCTCATATTCCAAAGGCTCTCTCAGAGTCAGACAGATAAATTGATAGTCACTTAACATTCAGTTTGGAGGGTCAGGGAGTAGAATTTTATGGAAAAGGTTACTCAGAGAGTCTGCTTTTCCTGGATTTATTTGTTTGTGAGGACAAAGAGAGACGCTTGCCATTTATAATTTCTATTGAGCAATGACCTAGCTGTAAAGAGATATTTTACTTATTTATGAAGAATAATTAATTATGTGCTTGTGTGAAGGAGGAAAGCATTCTAATGAAGGCGCCCATTTTGAAGGTTGAGGTGGAGGAGAGGAAACAAAAGTTGCCAAAATTTAAACTATTTACATCTAGATGATTTAGTACACAGGAGATAAAACATTCCTCAAACTGGTATAATACTAAGGATAGCAGTGAGTTGCAATTTGTAATAACGTTTTATATGCTGCATCGTAACTCTTGAAATTCAAGCTTGTAAATCAGGAATCATCTTATCAGGGTGAGATCTCATCAGTATCCAGGCATTTTTAAGGCTATAAAGTTGTTCATAATTTATACATATGAGTATAGTACATGTATAAGAAAACTTCAACTATTTGGAACTTAAAGGAAATGGTTTGGGATAAAAGGTAGCCTATTTTTTAATCACCAAACTTTTTCTTTTTTTATTTAAATCACTTTGGAAAGAGTTTTTTTGTCTGGAAGATTATGGGGACTTTTCTTTATGACTTAGCAACATCATTATGTATGCATTTCATTACCATGAAAATAATATGGTTTGATGTCCTCAGGGACCATGGGACTATGAGATCTGCTTTGACTGTGAACCAAATTGGCCCAGATTAAGTGCATTTTGAGGGCTTTTTTTCCCTGTTGTTTGTCTCCCTCCCCCTTTCTTTCTATTCTTCCTCTACTGTCAGCTATTACTCCTTACTGCTATTAGTGCTTCTGGGACACCCCTTTAATTTGCTGCTTCAGATATGCTTTTATGTCGGACACCTAGGTTTTTTGGAATTATATATAAACTAAATGCAAACAAAATCTGATAGAGAACAAAAGAGACCCTCTGTGAATAAAATAATTGAACACTGATATCTCTGTGCACTCTTCAGAGATGCTTTTTCAGTTTTCTTTTTCACCTGCATTTTGGATGAGTAAAATATCCTTACATCAGACACAGAAACACTCTCTGGAATAAGCCGTCTTGTCTGTAGCTGCATGCATACCTCGAAATGTGTCCATGTCTGGTTCTCTGCCCTATAACAATATGACCTGCAATAGAAATGCTCTTCCTAAGGATGCTGTTACAAACATGGGGGTGCCCAGCTTCTGCTTGTCTTATCTCCTTTGCAGCTCTTGCTGCTCATCATATATTAGCATATATTTTGCAGACTGAATATGTAAATAAAATCTTTGATGATTCTCTGTAAAACTTTCAAGGAACAAGCCCTCCAATTTTAAGTAATACAAGCTTCTGGGTGTTCCAGACTTTAAACACAAAAATAAAACTGTTATAAAATTCCCCACTGATTTTATTTCTTTCTCTCATAAAATTTCTTAGTGTGGCTCAGTTGCTTGGCTTGACCTTTTGACTAAAATAAGTTTACCAGCATCTCACCATAATGATACTTATCTTTACAAAGATAAATATGGCCCTATTTCTCAAAAATTCAGATTAAGAATGTAGGTTACTGGGATTTATGAAGACTATTTTTCTTTTCAAAAATTTGATCAGTATCATGGAATGTAGTTAGACACCTTGGAAAGCCATTAAATAGAAATACATCATGAGTTTTCGGGGAAGAAAGGCCAACACGTAGAGGACAGTGTGTTAGATGTTAGATGATTTGCCCGTGTATTGAACTGATTATTTGGGGCCAAGGAAGCTGATTTTTATGTTTTAAAATTAATCCAACCTAGATTAGCCATGTCACGTCCCCTTAACCACAGGCGTGTGAGTCTCAGTGTGGACAGCTGTTTGGATGTCCTCTACTGGGACTGCTGCCCTCAACAAACGCATCTGATTCTCCTACATGGTCACTTGGCAGCATCTATGTGCACCCATATGGTTGGATGGCATCGTGCCTGGGTACAAGTCAGCTGGATTGTCTCACTAGGACCCCGGTGCCATGCAAGCACTGGTTTGGTATCAATGACTCCAGAACTACGCAACTTCTTTCTCAGAGACAAGAAAACCTTTCCTGACAATGACCTCCAAGGTTATAACAAGATTTATTGGCATTCTTATTTACTCCATTTGGACATTTTTCTCTTTCTGTGAGGATGAAAAGGGAAAGAAGAAGAAGAGGAGGAGCAGGAGGAGGAAGATGATCATCTCATGTAGTTATTAAGCAGATAATCCAGAAAACAGCAAAATGTACAAATTTTGGCTGTCACCTACAGCTATGGTATGCACACCATTTTCACAGCATCCACAGTCCTGCTCGAAGATGGACTAGAGCACTGGTAGGCATTCCATGACTCTGAGCTGGTCATTTTAATTTTTCTTTCTAGCTGCTTTCACTGTTTGAAGTAGTTACAATAGTTATCACATTAGGGATATGATGAAGGTAAATGAGATGATACATACCAAGTGCTTTGAGCTCCTTGAAATAAACTGAGGGATTTATGTGATGAGTGTATCCTTTGTGGAAGAAGGGCATTGTGCCCGTCTTCATCAAAGGATATTTAACAGGTGTCTAGCATACTTTCCTTTGCTCTCTCTGAATAGCTCATTGTTGTATACTACTCAAGTTTACAAAGCATTTTTACCCATATTGCTTTACTTATTTCACATGAAAACTTTATGAAATGGGTAGGTCAAGTATTATTATTAAATTCATTTTACAAATATGGAAACTGGGGTTCAGAACAGTATTGTGATTTATTCCCAATAAGTTTAAGTGATGGAACCAATACTCAGACCAAGCCTTTTTTTCCCTGGGCGTCCATTGCATTTGGTATGAAGAGTCCTTGAGAGTATATTCATTTGGATGGATCAGTTTTATTTCATTATTAACTAAAACCTCTAAGCAATTGAGGTTGATTGGAAAACATATAACATGTTCATTAAAAGTTACTTCAGTAGAAAATATTCCTGACAGCTGCTTCTGTAATTTATTCCTTTATTGTCTCTCTCGACCTACTTCATGAGTAATCTTTTAGGACAGTTTTTTGGCAACAATTTTGATTTGGTTGTTTCCTCAGATAGTCAAGGAGTTTCAATTTGCCTAAAAAGAAGGAAATTTGTTAGGATTCCAGAAACCCATACAATTCTAAAGGTAACATAAAACTTTAAATAGGGCATCACTTCTAAATTAAAACCCATTTATGAACAGTATTATGGCATTAAGTCCATTTCATTGATGCCGTTAGGAATAAATCAGAAAAGTTATAGGTAAAGGGGGTTTGGAGGAGATGTGTCCTAATTTGACTATCTTCCTGTTATGGTTTGGATATAGAATGTTCCCTGGAAGAGCTCATATGTTGTATATGCCAAAGTGTTCAGAGGTGAAACAACTAAATCCTGAGCATTCTAATCTCATCAGTGGATAAATTCACTGATGGACTAATCATTTAAATAGAATTACTGGGTGTGGCTAGAGAGGAAATATTACAGGGGGAGTGGCCTCAAGGACTGTATATGTCCCTCACTCTCTCCCCTCTCTCTTTCTGCTTGTGGCCTCTATGATGTGAGAGCAGCGTTCCCTGCTCTTGTTCCTCAGTGCACTGAGCTCAGCCTCTAGACTGAAACCTCTGAGACCATGAGCCCCCTTGAATCTTTCTTCCTCTACGTTTGTGCGTCAGGTATTTAGATACAGCACTGAGAGGGCTGTCTAAAATACTTCCTCTTTTAGAAAGAATGTATTTTAGAATTCTCTCTTGAAAATTTTTGAAACAGAAATCAAATGTAAATGGGAGAGAGAAACTTTGTAGCCAAGTAGATTATAAAATAAATTCTTAATGCTGAATATGAGTAAGGAAAGATTGGAAAGTTGACTCCCATTGAGTCAATGTTTAACATGTGAATATTTGGAAATAGAAAGTAGGTAAGGCAGGTCACTTTGTCTTATTAGAGTACAGTACAAATATCCCACTGTTTCACCCATATTTATATGGTGCTTTACTACAGAAGGCACTTTTTTCACTTTTAAGAACTTTATTGAAGTATATTTTGCATACTGTGCAATTCACTGATAGTACGTGTACAGCTGGAAGATTTTTAGTAAATTTAAGGTTGTGTGACCATCACTACAGATTCCCTTATGCCCCTTTACAGTCCATCCCTGCTCTCAACCACCATGCCAAGCAAACACTGAGCTGCTTTTCATTTTTCTGCAATTTTGCCTTTTCTAGAAAATTTATGAAAGAATGAACATACAGTTTATAGTCTTTTGCACTTGGCTACTTTCACTCGGCATAATGTTTTTTTTTTTGTGTGTGTGTGTGTGTGTGTGTGTGGTACTGGGGATTGAACCCAGGGGCGTTCTACCTCCTTGCTACACCCCCGGCCCTATTTTTTTTACTTTATTTTGAAACCGGGTCTCACAAGGTTGCGGACGCCTCACTAAGTAGAGAGAGAGAGAGAGAGAGACAGGGAGAGAGAGAGAGCTGAGGCTGGCCACGAACCCGGATCCTCCAGTCTCCGCCTCCCAAAGTACTGGGATTACAAGCGTGCGCCACCACGCCTGGCACGGCATAATGTTTTTAGGGTTAATTCGTGCTGTGGTTTGTATGTCTGTCATGTTTTGGGGTCACTGGTGGTCCTAGTTAACTGAGTTCCCTATAGGTATGCATGAGTCGTAGGCACCCTCTGATGTTCAGACAGTTTATTCTGGCAGCACTTTCACAAGATGGATAGCAGGAGCAGGCCAGTGGCATTGGCCAGGTAAAGTCAGGGATCAAGTGATTGACCTGCAGGGTCTCTGTCTGGAGACTATTCTCAGAGTTTGGGAATTCTTTCCCTTTTCTTATCCCTGTATTCAGTCTGGGGCAGTTGTTGGGTGTTTCTTTCATAAAAGGAGTTTAAGGCATTCTTGTAAGGGTAAGCTTTGTGTTAAGGTTCATGAAAGTTGCATCTGTGCTGAGGTGGCCTTGTTTCCAGGACAACCAGGGTTTTTACGTCCTGTTGTCAGAGGGACCCAGACCAGGCTAGGTTGCATCTTATTGCTAAGTGTCACATAGTGTAGGCCCTATGAGATGTTTGAATGAGCCATGTGACTGTTATTAAGCTTATAACCAAATAGTATATTATAGTCTATTGTCTGTTCCTTTGTTATTAATGAATAGTATTTCATTGCATGTATATACCATGTTTTATTTATCCACTAATTGTTGGGTATTTGAATTATTTCTGTTTCAGACTGTTTTGAATAATGATGCTATGAATACTCCACAAGTCTTTAGTGGAAATATTTTTATTTCTCTTAAATAGATACCTATTAGTGAAGCCGGGCATGGTGGTGCACGCTTGTAATCCCAGTACTTTGGGAGGCGGAGACCGGAGGATCTGGGTTCGAGACCAGCCTCAGCTCTCTCTCTCTCTCTCTCTTTCTACTTATTGAGGCCCTCCGCAACTTTGTGAGACTTGGTTTCAAAATAAAGTATAAAAAATAGGGCCGGGGGTGTAGCACGGAGGTAGAATGCCTCTGGGTTCAATCCCCAGTACTGCAATAAATAAATAAATAAATAAATAGATAGATAGATAGATACCTATTAGTGAAATTATTGGGTTGTATGGTAAACAACCCAATAATGTTAATTTTGGGTTAAAATATGCTAATTTTTTAAAATAATGCAAAACAGCCAGGCATGGTGGCGCATGCTTGTAATCCCAGTACTTGGGAGGCTGAGACAGGAGGATTGCAGGTTCACAGCCAGCCTCAGCTGCTTAGTGAGGCCCTCCGCAACTTAGTGAGATCCTGTTTCAAAATAAAGAATAAAAAATAGGGCTGGGGGTGTAGCTTGGAGGTAGAATGCCCCTGGTTTCAATCCTCAGTACTACACAAAAAATTAATAATAATGTAAACTGTTTTTCTAAAGTGATTGGGTCAGACCATCTTATAATCCCATCAGCAACATAGGAGAGATCTTTAGTAGTAGTAGTAGTAGTAGTAGTATTGTTATAGCCATTCTACTTAGTTTGCAGTGGAATCTCACTGTGGTCTTAATTTGTATTTCTGTATTAGTTTTCTATTGCTGTGTGACAAATGACCACAAACTTAGCAACTTAAAAAAATATACTTTTTATCCATTTTCCATGGGTCAGGAGTCTGATTATACATCAGCTGCCTCTGTTCAGGGTCTGGCGAGACGGATGTCAATACATTTGTTAGCTGAAACTGCAACTTCAGTCTGACACTCGAGGTCCTCTTAGAGGCTCCCTCCTTCTTGGCAGCAATTCATTTCCTTGATTGTGTAGGACGAAGTCCTCATTTTCTTGATGGCTATCAGCTGGGAATTGCTCTTATCTTCTAGAGACCACCATACCATTCCCCCCTTCCCCAGAGGAAGTTCACAACCTGGTTGCTTGAAGAATTCTTCTCGCTTTGAATCCCTCTTTCTGGAAAAGACCTGGGCCCTCTTTTGAAGGTCTTACCTGATTAGGAATCCCACTCAGGATGATCTCCCTTATCATTAAGTCAAAGTTAGTTGATGGGTGGAGACCTGAGTTATATCTGCAAAAGCCCTTCACCTTTGCCAAATCATTCAACCTAATCATGGGGGTGAAAGAAATCCCATCATTTTTCCAAGTGTTTCCCACACTCAAAGAGAGACAATTCATAGGATCTATACACCAGGGAGCAGGAATCTCAGGAACCATCTTAGAATCCTGCTACCACAATTTCCTTCATGGCAGTGCTTCCACACATCCGTTCATGTACTTGTTGATCATCTTTATATCTTCTTTAGAACAATCCTATTGAAATGTCTTGCCCATTTGTATTGTTTTTTTAAATCTTTATCTTATTGAATTATAAAAGTTCTACATATATTCTGAATATAAATCTTTTATCAGATATATGATTTACATATATTTTACTCCCAGTTTGTGGCTTCTTTTTTTACTTTCTTATGGTACCTTTTGAAGAACAAAAGGTTTTTAATTTTAAGGAGGTCTAATTTATTATTTTTTTCTTTTGTGGATCATACTTTGGGTGCCATATATGAGAAATCTTTGTCTAACCTGAAGTTAAAAAGATTTTCTTCTATATATTATTCTTGAATTTTATAGCTTTGGTTCTTAAATTCAGATCTGTGATCCATTTTGAATTAAGTTTTGTTCAAGATATACATGAAATTTACTCAAAATGGATTATAGTGTCTAAATTTGTTTATTCATAGTTTTGGCATATGTATTTCCAATGGTTCCCAAAACATTTCTTGAAAAGACTTTTTCCCTATTGAAGTGTTTTGACAACTTGGTTGAGTATCAGTTCACCATACACATGAGAGCTCATTTCTGGAATTTCTCCTGTTTCACTGAAATATGTGTTTTTACTTATGCCAGTACCACATTGTGTTTATTTCTGTATCTTTATTGAAAATTTTGAACAGGTAGTATAAATCCTACAACTTTGTTCCTTTTAAAAGTTACTTTGGCTATTCTAGCTCATCTGCATTTCCATACAAATTTTAGAATCAACTTGATTGTTTCTATGATAAAGCTTGCTGGAATTTTGATAGAAATGTCCCTGAATCTGTAGTTCTGTAGAGCAGAATTGCTGTCTTAACAATATTGTGTCTTCCAAATCATGAATATGGCACATCTCTCCTCTTATTTCAATTTTCTTTAATATTTATAAACAATGTTTTATAGTTTTTGCTATACATACAGGTCTCACACTTCTTTTGTGAAATTTATTCCTAAGCAGTTTGTTTTGATGACTACTATGAATAGATTTTTTTCCTGATTTAATTCTTAAATATTTGCTAGTATATAAAAATACAATTGATTTTTGTATATTGATCTTTATCCTGAAATCTTATTATTTTTAAAAAACAATTTTTGTAGATTCCTTAGAATTTTTTACATGTAGGATTACATGATCTGCAAGTCTCTATGGCTTTAATGTGTTTTTCTTGTCTTGTTGCATTATTTGGAACCTCCAGAAGAGTGTTGAAGAAGAAGCTCCTTAGAGAGCACACCTGGTAACCTTTGATGTAGTTTAATAGCAGTGTTTTCTGTTGTTTGCAGTACTGCGTATCAAACCCAGGGCCTTGTGCATGCTACGCAAGTGCTCTACCAATGAGCTACACCCCCAATTCTTGATGTAGTTTCTAGATAAAACGTATTTGTGTCTGTCCCATAGATATAAATATCACTATTTGGTTATTCTAAAAATCATCTTTTGTCTCAGACCTACATTCTCTTTGCTTTCTTCTTGAGAATTGTGATGAGTCTGGTTTCTATGAACAATTACCTATGCATACCTTAGGGAAATGGTGGAGAGCTGCTTTTAAGTCTTTGCCAAGGACCCAGTGGTTCCAAGTCTATGGAAAGCTTGATTTTATTTTTGTCTATGGTGTTGATGACTTTTTGAGATATCTTTTTGTAGCCTATTATAAATTATACTTTAATATGGCATATTTTTCTTTCAAACCTTTTTCTTTTTTACCCAAGGATAAAATGGAAGGCATATTGGTCTGAAAATCAAAACACCTGGAACCCACTTGCTAGTTTGACTTTGGCAAATCTATTGACTTCTAAACTTTTTTTTTCTTTTTTAATCTGTGTAGTAAGATAGTTCAGCCTTATGTTTTTATATAGAAGACCATCCTCTGTTTTCCTATTTTATGGTTATGAGGGCATACTATTTTATGCATCCTAAGTGAAATAAAATTATTCTTTAAAGTATCTTTAAATTCAAATTTGTTTTCCAACCACACATTTTCTTAGGGAATTAAAAAGGCTCCAATTCACTTTATAATCATAGAGGATACCCATGTAAAAACAAAACTCCTTCACAAACAATGTGGTCATTAAGTAAGTAAAACTTAGGAATTCATATTAGGCTTTTTGAAAAACCACATATTCTGAAGCTTCTCATCTTTCCTCCTTTCTGTTAAGATATAGTGTAAGTTGTGTTATTGTGAACATTTTTAAAGACTTCACCCAAGTTATTTTGCTCCCTCAGATTTTGTGGCACATTATAATTTGTGAGTAGTAATTTTTTTCAATAATGTAGAATTTTTTTTTTAGTTTTCCTGGTGCTTGGCCTAACAGATATTAACCTTGTTACTAAATGTCTAACAATACATATCATAGAGTTTACTGCTAGTTTACCATTGATTTATTATTTTTATACTAAATACATTATCATAATAATAAATATAAGTATGGTGCATGATTAAGTTTAGACCCTGATTCAACTTGACCTTTCAACTGAAGACCTTAGACCGTAAGGAGCTGAGAGTGATGTGTCTTATTTTCATGGGGGCAGGGACGCAGTGGAGCAAGCCCAGGATAGCAGCATCAGCTTGTAGTGTTTCACAGTAGCTCAGCTTTTTCAAAAGCCTCTTTTTTCAAGAGATGCTAAAAGGGTGTTCAAAAAAGATGAAAGCTACATGATTAAAATGAAGCATGCTATAATGTTTAACTGGCAGTTTATGCTACATAGTCTATATACTCTGGTCTAATCATCTTGTATTGTGTCTGACTAGTTTATGGCGGTTGAAAGTTTCTTGGCCAGAAAGGACCTTGTAAAATTAGTTCTTAATAGAAAAAATATGGATGGCTGCAAAATTTGGAGACAAGCTGATTTTGGTTCTGTCAGATGACACAAATAAATAATCAGCATGGTAGTTTTGGTCCAATTTGGAGGGAAAAATGTCCAGTGGTATTTGTCTTCAGCAATTCCTAATAGGATTCCCATCAAACTAGCATTTCGGTTTTTCTGTAAGACTTGTCCCTGAATCAGTGTTTTGAAGAAGATCTCATGGTGTGTTTTTGTATATATTTAAGAATTTAAATTCATATGATAAAATATGAATCTAATACCCTGGAATATTCAAGTTATGTAATGTTGTAAGGTGATGGTGGTCCAGAATATCAGGATGCAAAATCTGAAGCCATAAAACCTGTGAGCCAGATACAAGAAACTTAACTATTTCCTTTCCACCTGTGGTTGCCGTGTTTTTGTTTTGGGCATTTTGAGTCATTCCCCCAACCATTGGCAATTCTTGTATTGTCCTTTTCTTGGGTGAGAAAGCATATAGCTACTTTATTCATAGCCCATCACACAGTATAGAGTGTTAGTGCTAGAATAGTGTTTTGGTTTTTATTTATAAGATTTGTTCAGTTTCTTCCTAAATGTCAATTTTAAATTTTTTTTGTTGTGAAGCTAACCATTTGCTATTTTGTTAATTTATCACTCATTAACACTGCCTACTACTGCTTGAGTATTAGAGGTTAAAAGGTAAAACATGAAAGTACCTAAATATGTTGTTCTGGTGAAAGCAGCCAGACATTTTTCTTAAGGTTCCCTGCAATTTTAGTCCTAAAACCCAAGCCTTGCCTGATGAGTTCTGTAAAATTCGACTTTGGCCTGTGGAGGGGTTATCTCTGCAGATACAGTTTTACTAGCTATGGTTCCTTGCATCATTTGTCTGAATAATGTTGAAAGTGTTAGCTCAAGAGGCTTGTGAAAGGACTCTAAAAATAATTGTAGACAAGAATATCTTTATCCTTGCGATCTTACGTAAAAGTTATTGCTCCTTCTCGTGAGAGAGTCATGCCGCTGTCACCTCTGATCTCATGTTAAAATACACAAGAAATACACAAGAAAACAAGCCTTCTAAATTAGTTTATTTCTTGGTTGCTTTGATCTCAGTTTTCACCTGCAGGATGTGTAGTTTGTAGCTTTCCTGTGCCAAACTCCTTATACAGACAAAATGTTCTTTGACCTGCAAATTGCACAAGCATGTTACTTCCAATTAATCTTTATAAGCTAGTGAAAGGAAATGTAGTGGCTTTTATAGTCTGACAGTTTTAGAAACAAATTATCTTCAAATAGATCAACTTTTGAAATCAGGGAAGCCACATGCAATCTCAAAACTATACATTTTAGCGGCACCTGCTGAGATTCAGGTGTTTATAACTTGACCATAAAAATTCTTTCTAACCTAAAAAAAAGTCTCCACCCAGCAGAAATTTTAAAATACAATTTTCCTAAGATGATTTCTTTCTTTCTTTTTTTGTTCTGTAATCTAAGTACTACAGAAATAGAAGGGTTAAGGTCCTGGGAATGATTTTTTGGAAAAACTTTAAAACAAACAAAGGTGGGCCTTTTATCCCTGCTATGGACTAGTGCCCTATAAATGAGAAGTAGAGAGTGAAACCAAGAGGAAAAGAGAGGGGGAGAGAAGTAGAGATGGGGAGTGGGGGGCTCTTGACTGTTAATGGGGGGCTGTTCTATCATAAGCTTATGGGATGAAACACTTTGATGAGGGAATGGGTTATGTGCCTAGACTCTGAAGCTTCTCATTTCAAGTGTAATGGCCACACAGATCTCTGTAGCCTTTGTAGGGTTGTTTCTGTTGTTCAGCATCTTGTTGGTGGGAGAAAGATTCTAGATAGTATAGTTAGGTCCTTAAAAGCTGAGAAATAATTGGGGAGAGAGAAGGAGCACTCATTTGGACCAGTTGTCCTGAGTTTTAGCCTAGTCACTTCCAAATGATTCTAAGTAAAGTCCTCTTAAGCACAGTTTATCTTCAGGGCCCTGTTTTTTATTTCACTCATGTTTTCTGGTTCATTAGTGTCTTACAGACCATTCCTAGTCTTTCTGTGATGCCCTGGGAGCAAAGTATTCCTGTTTCTGAGTTTTACTGGTCTAATTCCTATTCCCTTCCCCTACCTCCCACCTTCTCAGCCAGTAGAGATGGCAGGAGGAAATCTGATAAAAAATATTTGCTAAAATATTAAACTTTAGAGAGCTTTAGCATCTTTCAAATGCCTTATGGAGATAATGGGTCTAACACATCCTAAAGCAATTACTTTTAAAGAAGGAAAGTTTTGTTTGCTTGTTTTTGTGGTACTGGGGATTGAACCCAGGGGTATTCTACCTCTGAGGTACACCCCCAGCCCTATTTTATTTTATTTTATGTTTGAAACAGGGTCTCACTAAATTGCTGAGGGCCTTACTAAGTTGCTGAGGCTGACCTTGAACCTGTGATCCTCCTGTCTCAGTCTCCCAAGTACTGGGATTACAGGCATGTGCTACCTTGGCCAGCTGGGAGGGAAGTTCTGGTGCTTGTGGAGAAGCAGGGATGTTCTACCAGGAGAGAAACACCCCTGGGAGAAAGAAGTTGTGGAAGCCTGCGGAGGTGATCCTAAACCACACGTACCCAGGAGCGGTTCTTCAGATAGGATTGCTCTCAGAGCTGTTCGGGATTGTAGGAGAAAAGCAGGTTAGAAGCAAGGTGACTCAAGCCTACCAGCTCAGAGCTACAAGTGTCCTCATATATCACCGGTCACAGAACATCATGGCCCTCTTTTCGGTCCACCTCTGCATCTTTAACTGGGGCGGTGGCCGAGGCACCTGCCAATAGTTCTAGCATTAGGGAAGGTGACCTGGCGTGCAGCTCTTCTGGACCAGCCTTTCCCCATGGCAACCTGCTGCCTTTTATTTCTCTGCTCTGCAGCAGGTCAGCTTTAACGACTGCAGGGTGGTTTCGCAGAGTGTGAATTTTAATGTGATGAGCATGTGTATTTTTCACGAAGTGTTTGCGCTACGTATTAACATGGTTATTTTATAAATTGAGCTATTTCCATTGTTTCCTCCTTGTATTATCTTGCTTTGGTGCCTGCTTTAATAGTTTTTATAAAGTTTATTGCCCCCTGCTGCTCAGTATCTTTGTATGCTGCGTGTTGTTCTTTACGTCCTGCTGGGGTGCAGTTTAATGAATTATTTTTCAATGAGAATGATATGATTTTTACAGCCTGCCCACAGAGATAGTGATTTTAATATAGTATTTGTTTTATTCTGCACCCTTGCCTATTTGTTAGTCCCTTCATGTCATCAGTGCTAGCATCTGAGTGTCACAAGGCTTTGGCCACCCGAGCTCAGTGCCATGCGTATAACGGTCTCTTTTATTGCATGTTTAATTCTTTATCTTGTCTAATCTTCTCCCTGGCTCTCTATCTTCAGTTCCATTTCAGACAGTTTGGCTTTTATGCCAACATCTGTACATTTGCTTTGCATTGAAATTCCACAAATAACATCGTTGCTGCTGGTGGTCTCTTGCTCGGTAATTGAATCCACACATTCCCAGGATGTGTTTTGTGGGGTGATTTAACAACTTTAAGTTTTTGTCAAACTAGAGCTTATTTGAAACTCTATAAATATGAGTCAGAGTTTGTTTTGTGGGCACTTTAACTCCCTCCTGTGTTCTTTTTTTCTCATTGTCCCTAACCTTTTACACCATAACTCTTTTTTCTTAGTCTGGTTGAATTGTAGATATTCTCATTTCTATTTCCAGAAATGTGGTTAATATTTAAATACTACCACTTTTACTAAATCCCATTTCTTTTCATTTAGTCATCTTCTTCTGCATGCTTGCTTCATATAGATATATATCCCATCACCCCTTCCTCCCCAGTCCCCACACACCATGTTCCTCCAGTGCAGGGCCTGAGTTAATTAATGTAGGCATTCATGACAAGGGAAATCTCAAGCTTGGGATGCTTCTGAATTACTCTTCTCTGGATCAGTTCAATGAAAAGTTAAAAATGCCCCAACAATGGGTGGTGGTAGGGGGGATATCTTGATATTTGTTATGCAAGATCTTGTTTGTGGTTTGGAAAAAAGTGAACAAAATCTACCAGGTATATCAGTTAAAATATTTGTGGCTGCAAATAATTTAGAATATGCAGCCTATAGTTTCATAAGCAATGACATGATCTAATTGTCTTGTGTAAGAGAACTCTGTGGGTAGGCAGCCCTTAGCCAGGACCCAGATCCTTTCTGTCTGCTCTACCATTCTCACTGCACTCAAGACTTGTTACCTCATGGTGGGAAAATGGTTGTTGCCACTCCATGCATCGGGTCCTCACACCATAGCTTCTGCTCTCCTCCTCCTCCTTCTCCTCTTTCTCCTTCCTCCTTCCTCTACCCTGCCTTCTCCTTCTCCTCTTAATTCTGGATTGAACCAAGGGGTTCTCTACCTTAGTGCTACACCCCTAGCCTTCTTTGTTTTTCATTTTGAAGCAGTTGCTAAGTTGCTGAGGGTCTTTATAAATTTCTAAGGCTGGCTTTGAATCTTTGATCCTCCTGTCTCAGCCTCCCAAGTACTGGGATTACAGGGGTACACCACCATACCGAGCTTCATAGCTTTTGATAAAATATGAAAAATTGTGAAATATACCCTGGAAGCTTCATATATCTTATTAGAGAAAATGGGGTCATGTTCTCATACTTAATCACAAATATGGGAGAATGGAATTCGCAATGAATGGCTTAAAGCCAATTATTATTCATGTCTCAGAAATGAGCACATTACCTGTACAACAAAATCAAGGTTTTTTGGTTTTGGCTCATTTTTTGGCTTTTTGGGTTTTATTTTGCTTTCAAAAGAGAAAGGATAGAGCAACAAACTTGGTTCCTTTTGGAGAGGCCACATATACATTTACCTAATCAGGGATTGGAAGATATTGAATGAGAAATAACAAATGTAAGGTTTGTGCATGACTGCATTCTACTTCTTCATGCTAATGTAAGTAGCGAAGCTAGGCATGATGGTGCATGCCTGTAATTTCAGTACTTGGGAGGCTGAGACAGGAGTATTGCAGATTCGAAGCCAGCCTCAGCAAATTAACGAGACTCTATTTCCAGATAAAAAAAATTAAAAAGGACTGGGGGTGTAGCCCAGAGGTAGAATGGCCCTCGGTTCAACCCCCAGCAACACACACACACACACACACACACACACACACACACACACACACACAAATATAAGTAGTGAATGTGGAAGTTGTTTCATTTTAGAGCAGTCAAGTTCCATGTGTAAAAATAATTTTTATAGAATGCATTCTATTTGCAACCAGTTACTTTACTAGTAGACAAATTTCCCTTTCAACATGGTGACATCCATATTTTGACATTGTGTTAATTTTAACAGCTGTGGTGTAACCAGTCCTGTGTTTTTAGTTGGGTTCCCCAATGGCTACATTCAAAATCCAGAAGACTGTAGTTTCCAGGAAGACAGGCTGTGTCTGTTTTTCTGATAATTTCCTTAGTGCCTGCAATTGAGTCTCTGGTACAGAGTGGGTGATCAGCACATACTTACCTAATAAGTGAAACTCAGACATAGAGAATGACATTCTGGACCTTCATTTTTAAATCATATTACTTGCTCATAATATGCTGCATACTAGAGTTTGAGTTTAACATTTGTATCAAATAATACGTTTACTCATCATCCTGTAGCTTCTTTTAAAATTAAAAGAGTATAGTTGCATGTAGTTTTATCAGATGATTTTCATTAGTCAGTAAATGATTCCCTCCCACTTCCCTGGACCTACTGTAAGGCCAGGCCATTATATAGTTAATGACATTATGAAACACCAGGAAGAAGGAACTCACAGGTTTAATGTTATTCCTGTGTGACTCTATGGAGTCAAGTGTCATTCCACCTCCCACTCCCCTTGGATGTGCAGTAGAAAGGGAGGTTGCCAGCCGGGCGTGGTGGCGCACGCTTGTAATCCCTGTACTTTGGGAGGCGGAGACTGGAGGATCCGGGTTCACGGCCAGCCTCAGCGCTCTCTCTCTCTCTCTCTCTCTCTTTCTCTCTCTCTCTCTACTTAGTGAGGCCCTCTGCAACCTCGTGAGACCCAGTTTCAAAATAAAGTATAAAAAATAGGGCCAGGGGTGTAGCGTGGAGGTAGAATGCCCCTGGGTTCAATCCCCGGTACCGCAAAAAAAAAAAAAAAAAGGAAAGGGAGGTTGCCCAGGATAGCGACAGTCGGTAGTAAAAGGAGTGAAAGGAATTGTGTGCAAACTCTGATGTGCCTCCTTCTTTCTTTTTTCCTCATTTGTTTAAGTAGTTAGGGAAATGCTAATGAGAAGGAATGTGACAAAGGAGTATGTTCCAGACTATTTATATTTCTTCAAAAGGAACACTAGGAATAGCCAATTTGCTCTGAGAGTAAAATATATCAAACTAAAATAAATGTAAACTTTACTCAAGCCTATGCAAACTTCTAAACTTAGCTTTTACATAATGAAACTTTCCCTAAATGATATGAACCAAATGAGAGAGGCTAAGGGAGAACAATCTGGTTTCCAGGGCATAAACATCAAATCACCATTTGTACTGAGTTTTTAGATGCAATTTAAAAATTAATCCAGAATGCTCGGGTCATGGATATTATGAAAGCTTTTTATTGTAATCCTAGACAATACTTTATTATGCCATAAAGAATTCAGGAGTCTTTAGTAAAAATTGTAGTTGACAGGAAAATAAAGTCAATTCTTTAAGTCAATACCTTAAAGCTAAAAGGTATACTAGGTCAAGAGCTCCTTGTATGTATCTTTTACTTTAGAGTGCATTTATGGCTCAGGAAAGGAAGTAGATTGATATTCTTGAAGTTAACTTCCTTTGCTTGTGTACAAGAAAC
Source organism: Glis glis (assembly GCA_004027185.1). NCBI lineage: Eukaryota > Metazoa > Chordata > Mammalia > Rodentia > Gliridae > Glis > Glis glis. The sequence goes on along the minus strand of PVJS01006575.1, from coordinate 32,995 downwards.
CCAGGTTAGCCAGGTGGAAGGATGTGGAATTAAGCTTTTATTGCTCTGCCTGGAGCCCAGTAACTAGCCTAAGGATGAATGTGCAGCTCAGGAGACAAGCTGCTCTCTGAGGAGACCACAGGTTTCCCTCTCTTGTGTCTTAAGTACTTGAATAAAAGTATTTTGAATTATAATGCTGCTTGGAATCTCATTTCATTCTCCACTAGCCGCTCCTGGTTCCTTGAAATTAATCGTTGTCTTCGTCATGTTTATGGAGTGACTAAAGAGGCAACTCTTTAGTTGATTCAGGGTTAGGATCCTTTCAATTGTGATCTTTGCCCTCAAGAACACACGATCTGTTAGAAAGATTTATAGACAAGAATATCCCAGTTTCAGTTTCTAAAGCCAGTGCAGTTCGGGTTCTGAGGTGAGTCCACAGGCCTGTGTGTCCACCATGGAACCAGGGATAAAGTCGGCATCCTTGTGGTCCTGCAGCATGACCTCTCCTGGGCACTAGCATGGTGCTGGGCAATATTTTGAAATAACTCAAAATTGTTCCAAATATCCTTCCAACAATAATGCTGTGCCTACTTCCCCTGACAGTAATGTTTACTTGGGCCCAAAGGTACCCAGTTGTCCTAAGGTTATGTATTCTATGTCCACCATCCTAATTCTACCACAGGGGATAAGAGAGTTAAGATAACTTCATTATCCTGAGAGAGTTTCATGCTCAAAAATGGTCTTTTCCTTTTCATTATCAAAATTCCAATTCTCTTCATACAGCTCAGTTCTTTTAGGGAATAAGAGGAAAGCAAACCAGTGGCATCAATTCATGCTGCTCTGTGAATTATTAGCAGTTTTACCTACTCAGAAGTCTCTCTTCCTTTTTTAATTTATAATTTTATATTTTAATGGGTGCATTTTATATACATCATAGTGAGGTTCAAAGTGATACAAACATACATGCGCACAGCACTTGGTGTGTTTTCCTCTGGATCCCACCCTGTGTCCCTGCCCTCCCTGTACATGTTAGTGAGACTGGTAGTGATGCCTTCATATATGGGCATAGTATTATTTGAACTGTTTCCTTCCTCAGTCCTCTTTTTTCCCCTCCCTACCTTTGGCCCCCAACCCCTTTCCAGGATTCTATTGGTTTCTCCCCTCCTTGTGTACCTGACTCCAGAAGTCTCACTTTCTAAACACATATGTTTGATAAATCAGACAGATATCTACTGGGTTAGTCATAAGCCAGTAGAAAAAGGCAAGGAAAAATAAACTCAAAATATTTCTTAAATGTATTTGGAAAGACCACTCAAAAAGATCTTCTGGCAGTATGGGTTATAAGTAAGAACAGTCACAACAGAAATTAAAATGTAGACACACACACACACACACACACACACATACATGAAAACAATAAACATAGTATAGAGTGAATACCAGAAGAACAGTATGGAATATGACGTAAGAACTCAAAGCAGAGCAAGATGCTTCCCACTAGTCTCCGGAGGAGGCTGCGCAGGTGAGGCTCTAGGCTCTACTAGCACTGAGTAGAGACTGACAGTCTCAGCCAAGAGAATAGTATAACAAAAACACTGGAAAGCTAGTCAGTAGGCGTTTGTCCTCCATGGAGTCACTGTTTCTCAAGAATTCTTCGACCCCAGAAGGGGAGAGGATCAGAAGTCAACACATGAGTACATGGAGCATGCCTCTGCTTTGCATACTTGAATTCTCCCAACAACCTGTGAGCACACTTTGGAGGGAAGGAAACCAAGACTCTGCAAGACTAAGTAACTTGCCTAAAACCCCACGGTCAGTAAACAGAAGAACTCTGATTGAAATCTGTCTGACTGCTTCTAGAACCCGCATTCCTCTCATTGCCCCACCTCTCTCCCCCTTCCCCCATGGGCCTCCTCAGCACCAGCAGAAACGAAGGTGCAGATAAAATGAGGTAGGGTGGAGCATCATATGAATAGGTCATTTATAAACCAAGCATTGTCTGAGTGAGGATACATTTATTTAAACCCTAAATAGTGAGGACTATTAATGCTATTTTTCATGAAAGTAATGGCATGATTTAGCAAACCTTCTGAAGAAAGGACTAGTAATGGAACCCTTCATTTGGAAACCATTAGTACAAATGACTTATCTTTAGCCATCTTTTAGATCATTTAGAAACAGGGTGAGTTGTTTATTTTTTGAAAATATGTCTAGTCTTGTCTGTTTTTTAAAGACCCCTGTAAAATGTAGTTGAAGTCTATGGTAAAAACTCCTTTGTTCCAATGGTAGTTCTAGTATTTCCAGTCATTTCTAGGGCCCAGGGTCCGTGTCAAGGCCTGGAGCTCCCCTTCATGTCTCTGCAGTTGTGGGAAGAGTGTGGTAGTCAGTTTTTTTGTCACTGTGACCAAAATACCTGACAAGAACATCTTAGAGGAGGAATGGTTTATTTTGTCACAGTTCAGAGGTTTCAGCCCATGGTCGCCTGGCTCCATTGCTCTGGGCCTGTGGTGAGGCAGAACGTCATGGTGGAAGGGTATGGTGGAGGAAAGCTGCTCTCCTCATGGTAGCCAGGAAACAGAGAGAGAGAGGAAGAGATCAGCCAGGGATAAGATACAGTACCCAAGAGCACAATCCCAGTGACCTACTTCCTTCAACCAGGTCCCACCTCCTACAGTTCCCAACAATGCCTTCAACTTATTAATCCACTGACAAGGTCAGAGCCCTCATGATCCAGTCACTTCCCAAGAGCCCCCCTCTGAACACTGCTGCATTGGGGATCTGGCCCGCAACACATAAGGCTTTGGAGGACATTCCAGATCCAAGCCATGACAAAGAGCCTTCCTCTTATGTTGGCTGCTAGCACTTTGCTTATTTGAGTCCTGTTTTCTGTTGGGGGGGAGTCGCTCCGAGCTATAATTTTATTGGAGAGGGACATAGCTTGGTGTCACTACAGCACCTCTTCTTGCATCCTTACTTGTGGCCTGAGTTTTCACTTGTGCCTATGGCTTTTTTTCTCACTCCCCACCCCCCAACCCCATTGCTCGTTCGCACTTTCAACCAAAAGTAGCCCTGAAACTACAGGAACCAAGAGGAATGAAAAAGCTCTTGGGAGAATTTTGTTGAGGAAGAAGGTCAGAAGCATGTGTTTTTAGTGAAATGAAATGAAATTTGGAGATTATGACTCTTTAGGCTAACCCTGTCTGCATTATTATGGATAGGATGAATTCTCTGCACTTTAATGTGTTGGTAGAGATTTTATAGTTGAAAATATAATTTTAATGTACTTCCTAGTCTGTTTATATTGTTCAATAAATAGTTTTATCCAGGCATGGAAATAGAAGGCTAGGGCCCTGAATTCAGACTGTGCTACTAAAAGACCAGTTATAATCAAATACTTTCCATGATAGAATTACTTGAACCATTTATGTAAGTGAAATACAGTTGTCCCTCCATATCCTTAGGTTCTGCATCCAGAGATTCAACCAACCATGAATCAAAACTATCTAAAAAGAAATTAGTCTGCACTAAATATATACATATTTTTTATTATTCCTAAAACAATACAGTATAGAAATTATTTACATAACCTTACATTACATTAGGTGTTATAAGTCATATAGGGGGATATGATTCAATGTATTTGGGAAGATGTACATAGGTTATACACAATTACTGTGCCATTTATATAAGAGACTTGAGCATCCTTGGGTTTTGGTGTCTGAGGGGATTCCTGGAACCAATCTCCCACCAATACTGAGGCTGAAAGAATATTGTCTAGACCTGGTTGACTGCATATTGTCTTTCACAAATTAACTAACTGATTGACAAATTCTCTAGCAACCATGATTGTATCAACCAGCAAGGCTTTTGCTTATTTCTGGATGTCTCTCATATTTAAATTCTAAGTGGTGATTTTTCATCATTAAGGAGATTTGCAAACATCATTATAATTATTTTTGCCCATCAACTAACTTACTTGTTTTTTTTTCTGGGTTTGTTTGAAAACTATTCTGATTGAATACTTCTTTCCTTTTGCTGTCATTCGATAGTCAACTTTGTTAGTTATGAAACCAAATCATTTTGCGCGTTATGAGTCACTTGCTATTAGAGTCATTTTTGGTGGAATTGAATTTGTCCTTTTCCCTCACTGATGGGAATAAGAGCTTACTGTGTTGGGCTCCGGCTCAAAGGGAAAGGGGATGCTAGTGGCATAACTGGAGGGAATAACTTTCTGTCTTTTTGTGCAGTCTCTGGGTGGTATGGTTGAAGGACAGGAGATTTTTCTCCAGCAGGAGAGAGGCATTTCCCCTTTGGTAGGGAAATCTCACACCCCAGGTCCTTTGACACATCACTGGCTGCTGGCGAGCATGGAGCAGTGTTTACTGCTGGTTCTTGGGTGTTAAACAGCCCTCCACTGCTTTTATTGTACCATTAATTGCACTTAATGCAGCTGCATTTCTAGTACGCTTGGCTAGGCTCTGAAAATTAAGTAGAGGGTACTTTGTTATAAAATTCACTGTAATGAGCTCTGGTGGGACAGGGTCTGTTAAGTTTGAAATTACCTCAGGCCATTTCTAAAGGACTTCTTAAAATATTTCACATCTATAAAAGTTTGTTACTAGATAAATAGCCATGGAGGGTGTTAGACCAGGCAGAGGGATACCCGCGTTTCTCCTCTGTGCCTCTTTGAATAAAATATGGATATTTTGAATATTTGAGAGTAGTGTTTGTTTTCTGCATTCTCTTCTGCCTCCAGTATTTGCTAAATTCCAACTTTTAGACTGTCAGTACCTAGCTGCTTCACAGCATGGTTTATACATACAGACTCCCCCCCCCCATTTTTTCCTTTTGAATCCAAATCATATGTGGAAGTAGAATAAATATAGGACCCCTCTCTGGGTGTACATAAATTGGTTCAAGATGGGGTCACACCTCTTAGAACAAAAACACTGAAGAGACAGCTGTAACTATTAGCCAATTAGTTTAATGTTACAACTACCAGGCTGGGTCTGAAACAGCTTCCTGGTACCTGACTAATAGATGCTTAAAACGATTTTAATTCCCCCAGCATTTTTGGCCTATATGACTGACTGCTGTAATGCTTTGCGGTTAATAAAATTTCAGATGGACTAATTTACCGGGTAGCTTTACCAAAACATCCAAGTAATCCGTACATACTCATTAGAGACAGGTCCAGAACATCGTCCCTTAGGACTGATTTGAAAACCCTCGCTGGGATCAGCCTCACTGAGCTTTAGATGCACTGGCACAAATCAGGTAGAGGATCCTCCATGGTTTTAGTGCAGCAATTTATCTGAGTTTTGTAGTTAAAGTTTGAGCATGAGGTAATTAGAGCCCTCCAAGCTTGAAATTCATGAACCTTATTCCCCCTTTAATAGACTCCATGCAAGCTTGCCAAGCTTGCTGTTTGACTGATATATATGGAGGCTTTGTTAAAAGCCTCTGGTCAAAATGTAGTTTAAAAAAATTCAAAATCGGTTTTCTTTTATTTTTAGCTCTTACATGTGTAAACAGAGAAGGTTGCTGCATGTGATTACCCAGGGCCAGCCAGCAGTCTATGTGCCCTTTGGAAATGTTCACTAGTCAATAATCAAATACCCACAACCATGCAGCACCACGCCTGCTGTCCAGATGGGGCAGACAACAACCAAGAGATGACCAATCAGGACCCAAGTACGGAGGGCCAGGGTGCTGTGGGTCTGTTTGGTTTCTTCTCCTGCATATCCCTCTTGGAAAAACTGGAAGATGACCTTTATGTCACTCATTTTTATAGTAGGAAAGCTTGAGCATAAGTACCTCTGCATTAGGTAGTTGTGATTTAACCAAGCTGCCTAGCATCTATCATATATATGTGCATAAACACATACACACATGCATATACATGTATGGTCATACACATAAGTATGTATACACCCAAAGCAAACACAGAATACCACTTTTCTTCCTTTACTCTCATGAAAGATTATTATACTAAAATTCATAATATAGAATCAAAGTGCATTTATACTTAAGGATTTTCACATAAGCCAACATATTGTCTCTAAAACCCATCTCCATTACTCCCTTTTTTGAACAGAGGTATGACATGTGATTTATACTGCAAAATCTGCAGACTATGTTTTTATCCATTTGCAAATGATTCCTAATACACACATCTTTGAGGAAGGGGAAAGAAACTCACATTTAGTGAATACCTTTTATATATTGGACAGTGTACCAGACACTTTACATATATTACCTCATCTAATCCTTGAACAACATGCTAAAGTGGGAAGTAGTATGTTTATCTTTCTGGAGTCCATATGTCTCTAAGATTTTTTTAATTGGCTCAATATCATACACAATCTAAGAAATGACAAAGTCCTGTTTATGTAATCCCATCCCTGTAACTTTCTTTAATCCTCACTGAAAGCATTTATCAGCACACATTTTTGTATCACTACAGAGAAATTAAAAATTCAGATTGAATTAAAATTTAATTTTTCTTACTGTTTGCTAGGTATGTGCTTGAGAACTGCCACACACATGGGAATTTACCCTCACCATCCTCTTTGGACAAGGTCTGACTGCCTCACTCTAAAGAGTAGGGAACCTCATAACCGATGTCAAGGGTCTTATTCGGGTTCACAACTTGTAACCAACAGGGCTGTTAGGAGAAATAAAGGTCTCTGATTTCAAGAGTTGTGTTTTTCATACTAAATCACAGCTCCCTCCTCATCTTTTCAAGTACTTCTAAAGCACTTGTAGACAAAATGAATAAAAAGTTCAGAATTCTTTGGAGGACATTGTAGAGGACAAAGCCAGACCTAGGTTGATACTAAGAAGTTCTTTCTAAAACAGTGAAAGTGGTACAGGAGGTGAATCAACTTAGGACAAGATATAGAACTGGCTTCATCTCAACCATGGGCAGAAGTCTGAAGAAACACATGCCGCAGCTGAGTAAAAATGAGATGAGTGAAATAAAAATAAGATGAGTGAAAGATGAGTGAAATAAAAATAAGAAGGTGAAAGGGACTGTGGAGTCCTTATCAGATTCTGAAAGGCGCAAAGCAAGCTATCTTGGAGGGAAAAGAGCTAAGGGGAGCAGTTTGTATTTGCTTCTGAGGACTGAGGAAGAGGCTTCTATTAACAATATTTTTGAAATTCCAGAAAACAATCTTTGTCTCTTAGAAAACTGAACCTCGCTGAAGGTGAGTAGTTGCTTCTGAAAACTATTTCTTGGGAAACGAGGCCTTGTTTCCCACCCACTGCAGTCTTGGCTTCTTTCTTTGTTGGCTTAATAAAAATTCATTAATGAATGCAGGAGGATTATGAGGTTCTTCCTTCCTTTTTCAATTGCTTTTGCCAACATTATAAGGCATTTTAGTTTTCTTTGATTACTTAATATTCTTTTAGTTCACACCTGGGTATATTAATAATCTCTTGCAACGCTTGGCTGTGGGTATTTGACAGGTCTTGGCTGCAAGGAAGAAATACTTATTGCTTTTGTGATCCAGGAGTGTTAGAGACTCCAAAAGCAATTCCAGGTCACTCTTCTATTTATGACATCTAAAGAACTTTTGACATAGTAAGAGATATAAAGACAGAGAGACTCAGGGCCAACTGGACCAGGAGAGAGCATCCGTGTGGATGAGTGAAGCGATAGACCATACTGCTAGCGTGAAGTGAGGGGGAAGTCTCAACACAGCATCAGCCTGAAGTGTGGCCTTAGACTTTTTATAGCATTTTGGCATCTTTGTGAACCTATGTATACATGGAGTTTCATATCTCTGTAAAACTGGCAGGAAAGTTACCAGCAATGGAGGTCAGGGTCTTTGGAAAGAATGTTTGGTTCTCTATTTCCACAGTAGAGAAAACCGAAGAAGAGTGAGCAGTTCTGAAACCGTGAGTCTGCAGTAACCCATGGAATGGAGACTCCTTAGCAGGGGGAAAGGACAGAGGTTTCAGGGGAACCGTGATAGCTTGTGTTTGCATAGGTTCAGGGAGCTTTCCATGGAAGTATAGTTAATGATGTAGATTGCAGGTCATTGATTGTTTAACCATCAACTAGAAGATCTTGTTCTGAGGCTGAGATTCCCCACTAGGATGGCTAGACCACCACACTATAGTACATCATCTTTGAGGATTCTGGTTATGGTAAAATATTGAAGTTTTTTTTTTTTTGTAAAGTAGTATGTTGTCTATTTCTAAGCTTTATCTAAACTCCAGGCAATTTCGTACATCCTTTTGAAGGTTTTACATCACTTTCCCTCTCATAATTTTTTGCTTTTTCTTCTGACAGTATGAACATCCCTAAGTCACTTCAAAAATATCTCTTCACTGCTGGGCATGGTAGCACACACCTGTAATCCCAGTACTTGGGAGGCTGAGACAGGAGGATCACAGGTTCAAAGCTAGCCTCAGCAATTTAGCCAGGCTCTCAGCAACTTAGCAAGACCCTGTTTCCAAATAAAAAATAAAAAGGGCTGGGGTGTAGCTTGGAGGTAGAATGTCCCTGGGTTTAATCCCTAGCACCCAAAACCAAACCAAACCAAAAACAACAACAACAACAAAAACCATCTCTTCACCCTGGATATTTTCTCCCTACTCTTCTTGCCTGGCTTTTATCCCACATTTTCCTTTCTTTCACTTTCAGATTTCCAGAAAAGGAATTTAAAGCATGTAGCTCGGAATTTAAAGCATGTAGCTCGTGTTTTCACCTCTCACTCCTCAACTGACGTCAGTGCCCCAACCAAGGTCTTCAGCACTCTCCCATGACGTATGTCGGTCGATGAGTCTCTCCTTATAGTGCTCTACTTGTCTGTCTTCTAGGACACCACTGCCTCTTGTCAGCCTCCTGCCTCTCTGGCTGTTTCAGTCTCGGGCTCTCTGCTGGCTCCACTTGCTCTGTCCCCTTGTAGGTACAGATATTCTGCAGGCTGGACCCTAGCCTTCCTCCCTTGACTTCTTCTCCACCTGCATGCTAGCGACTTGCGGCCAAATCCTCATCTCTACCAAGAACTTGATCCTCAGCCACTGGACACCTCAATGGGCCTGTCATGAAGAAACTTTCTGCTCAACATCCCATCTTGTCCTTAGCACCTTATTCCCCTTTGAAATCTCCTACCACTGGGAATAATGGAGCCATCTATACTATTTGCTGACCTAGACCCTTGGAATTCATACTTGACTCTCTCTCTTTTCCCTTATTAGTCAATTGTAAAGCTCTCTCAATCCCACCTACTAAATACAGTGAGAATTTAACCCCTTTCTATAGTCTTATTAACTATTTACTAGGGTCAGCTCCTCCTCATTTTTTTTGCCAGAACTGGGCAATAGCTATGCTTTCAGCCTTCTTCCAAACACAATTCTACCCTTGGTACCACTACCCTGATGATATAACACACATGTGTTCCTGGCACCCTCTGCTCAAGCTTTTCAAATGTGTCCCCACTAGTGTATGTAGACTGCAAACTCCTCTGCAGTGTCTGTAAGGCCATCTGTGACTGAGCCTACAGATGTCTTCTGCCTCTTCTTCTAGCCATGAATCTCCCACATCTTGCTCACTTCAGGCCATTATGTGTGATCCTCTCTCTACCTCAGCTCCTCCCCACCAATTCATGGCTTATTTGCCTTGAAAGGTTATACTTGCTTCTAGTCCAGGTACCCATTTCTGTTTAGCATCTTTGATTTTGTTAGAGTCCAACGCGCCTTTTCTTGGGATCTACCAAGTCAACTGTTACTTTACTACAGTTTATATTTGTCTCTCCTAAGTCTCTAAGTTCCTAAGGGAAATTGATTTCTTATCACTTGTGAATCTGATAAACTTCTTCCATCTTAAGGCCTTCATACTTTCTCTTCCCTTTACCTGAATGTCACATCCCTCTTTCACTTTATTCATGCCTCAAGTGTGCGCCCATGGAGAGGCTTCCCTGATCTTACTATCCTGTATAGAAATCCTTTTTCCCCTTATTTTTATATGGCTTCCCATATATGAATGGGCATGTATTATTATTGTTGTTTCTACCTGACTCCCCACTAGAACATCAGCTCCATGTGGGGTTGTGTGTTTCTCTCCAATGACCCATGGCCTAGCACTTAGTAGGCCCTCAATGAATATTTAGACGAATTATTGGATTATATCCTTTCCAACTAACATAATACCTGGCACAGAGTTAGCATTCAGCAAGGGTTTATTAAAAGAATAAACATGGTGCATGCAATGGACCACAGTTAAATTCCTGTGCTTGAGCCCAGCACCCTGGAGAGACCCATGGCTTTTAGGAATAGAGAAGCAAGACAGTTGGAAGGCAGATAAAAATGACTGGCTAGTGGCAAAGTCCGTTCTCATCAGAATTCTGGTTCAGTCACTCAGTTCAGATTTTTGGCAAGTAATGCAGATTCTTTTTCAGAAAATGTTGATTGATTGCACAGTTGTACCCACTTCATTTGCAAACCTTCATTATCTCTTTTTCCTTTCCTCCCTCTGTCTGCATTTAGAAGGGGAGGAGCAGTGTATAATTCCACCAGGCAATTTTTGTGAATAAACCCACTAACTGGCTGCTTCTTTCAGTCTCACAGTCTCCACACAGAATACAAGTGTCTGCTTTAGTTGTGTTATTCTCTCTTGACTGAGTCTCCTTGCATTCATTCATTTGAGTATTCATTTGATTACTTACTCATTCATTCAGTGGATCACTTGTTCAGCCCCACTGATGGTAAAGGGTTTGTGTGGATGCTTGACTCTTGTTTAAAGCAAGAGTTCTTGACCTGGGGTTTGTAGATGAGTTTCTCTAGAATTTCTGTAATTGTATATGCAAAGTTTTATATTCGAAGATTGTCACAGGAAAAGGGCTCACTTAAACAGATCTGTTATTCAAAGGAAGAAACATGTTCAGAACCTCTGATAGAGAAAGGCTTCAGCTCATCCTTGAATCTAAATTGAGGTTGTAGAGCCGGGCGTGGTGGCGCACGTTTATAATCCCAGTACTTGGGAGGCTGAGACAGGAGGATCCGGGTTCATGGCCAGCCTCAGCTACTTAGTGAGGTCCTCTGCAACTTAGTGAGACCCTGTTTCAAAATAAAGAATACAAAAATAGGGCTGGTGGTGTAGCTCGGAGGTAGAATGCCCCTGGGTTCAATCCTCAGTACTGCAAAAATAAATAAATAAATTGAGGTCATCAAGTTAAGTTTTTTTCTCCCATCATGGTGGTTGTAAATGTGCAAGTATATGCTTGTGTATTGTTTTGATTCCAAGTCTGACAGTCTTGTGAGCCTGTTGACTAATAGGTGCACTCGAAATAGGGCTCATCTTTCCCATTTAGTTTCTTTTCTTAAATAATACCCACTTAGACCTCAAGGGGCAGACAGCACTGGTGATGCAGGCCTTGATCCGCTAACATAAGGAAGATCTAGCTCCCACTCAGTTGCCATTGGCAATCATGGGAGCTTTGTTTATATGAAATCAGAGGGAAGATGGTGGGTTTGTAAGAGCCAAGTTTGCTTTGCAGTAGTGGTGACTGTGTACGTTTACCTAATCAAGTTATGTCTGAGGCATTCAGCATCTTAAAATGAATGCCAATTACTGCTGGAATAGGGCATGAGTGAATCCTTCAAAAGGAAATTCAGTGGGCAGTTGCTGACACTCGATGAATTGCTGGCTCTTTGTCCAAGTGTGTGTGAAATATTTGCACTGGTTTGAGGCCCTGATTGCAGTTGGCTCACAGGGTTTGTGGTGACACTCTAGATTTGATATCATGCTCTCGAAAAGGCAGAAGCTGGTGACAATATGCAGGGAAAGAAGTGCTAAGGGTCCTGTTAGAATTGGAATAATAATGGTTATTGAGAAGTCATCTTCAGCCCAACCTCTGCTTCTCATGGCAAGAAGGAGAGAGCTAGTATGTGCGGGGTACCTCCCATGCTCAGCACGAGGCTCTGCAGTGTTCATTCATTCACCAGGTTTTATTGTGCATGTTCTGGGCCCTATTGTGACCATTAGGGTTTCAGCACATGCCTCTGGTTTGTGAGGGTTACAGGTAGTGAGAGAGACAGAAATTATGCAAGTAAGTTCCAGCAGGAAAATTAAAGTGGGGTGGGGCATGTCACATGCCGTCACAACTGCTCTAAGAGGCATTGACTGCTTTGACAGAATGAGAAATTGAGGTCCACAGAGCCTAATTTTTCCAATACCACCCAACTAATGAGGGATGAACAGAGAATTCAAATTCTGCCTGACTCCAGAACCCAAATTCTTTCATCTGTGCACAACTGCCTCCCAATAAGGTGAGCCCTTCCATGGAGCTCCCTCTTCAAGCAGAGAGGAGAAGCAGCCTCTGGGAATGAATCAGATATCCCACAGTAAGAGACCTGAGTCACCATCACCCCATTAGGGTTTTCAGATAGCACTAAGTGGACATTGCTCCTTCTGGATGTAGTTATGTGACTGTTCAGCTGCATTTTTGAGCCCCAAGAAGGCGCAGTATAGTGAAGGTCCCAGCCTTTCAAGTATCTGACACTGGGATAGTCCATTGGCTTTGCAGCGTAAGTAAGAAAAATAAGTTGGAGTGGACAAGATGAGACGAGCCTAGAAACTTGCATGTGGAGTTGTGTTTCATGTGCACCTGCCCTTGACTTCCTGTCTGTCCAGTGGATCCCAGAGTCCTGATCAGCCCATCTGATCATGTGAGCTCAGTCTCCATGCCCGGTTCCAGCAGTGTCCTCTTCTGGGGCCTTCCCTGACTCCATTTCCCCCTACCCCGTCCTGAGTTGAGTCGCACACTTGCTGCATGTGATTCATTTGCTTATGTGTCAGTCTCCCCACTAGATTCTGGTCATTTGGAGGGTTAAGATGGTGCCTTCTCATTTTTATATCCTTGGACACAGTTCCTGGTGCAGAGTAGAGACTTGACACTTTTTTTTTTTTTGCGGTACCGGGGATTGAACCCAGGGGCGTTCTACCTCTGCGCTACACCCCCGGCCCTATTTTTTTTTATACTTTATTTTGAAACCGGGTCTCACGAAGTTGCGGAGGGCCTCACTAAGGAGAGAGAGAGAGAGAGAGAGAGAGAGCGAGCTGAGGCTGGCCGCGAACCCGGATCCTCCGGTCTCTGCATCCCAAAGTACTGGGATTACAAGCGTGCGCCACCATGCCCGGCGACACTTATTTTTTTAACATGCTTTTATTGGTGCATTGGAGTCTCGCATCACAATGAATATCTATTTGATGTTAATATACATGCACACAGCTCTTAGTGCCCCCCCACCTCTTCCCACCCATATGAAGTACTGTGAATGATTATTTTGCATGGGTGCTTTTAACTTTCTTCTGCCAACATATCTAGAAATGGAAAGAGGAGCCTGGTTTATACCTCTAGCACCTATGTCAGCAGAGTTAATATCTTTCATATTATAACCCTTTACTAAATTTTGGATGAATATGTATAATACCATAGCCTGAATAGTTGAGCTTTGGAAATGGATCAGAGTGATTTCAGTAGCAGGTGCTGTTATAAGCAGAGTCTTGTATCCTTTGGGCCACCCCCTCCCACTGCTTCACAACTATTTATGTTGACTGTTCCTTTGGCAGAAAGAAAGTTACTGAGCATGCTGCCAAGCATTGATGTGGCCCAGAAGCTAGAGAGAAAAGGAGAGGGGAGGGAGGGGATGACTGAAAGTATGAATGGATGAACAGGAGAGGGATGAGGGAGAGGGCAAGAGACTTGCCTTCCTTCTCTCACAGAAACACAAGCTGCTTCCAGCAGATCCAGCATGTCTTAGTTCCCTGTTGTATCAGTGGCCTAGGAAAGCCCAGAGGATGGATGGAGCATTAGACTGGAAGTAATACAGTTGTGCCTGACTTACCTCAGTATTTATAGCAGATGGCACAAATGTCATAACATGAAGCTTTGGGATCAAACTGGAAAAAAAATCTAGATAGCAGATGTGGATCACTTCCTTTTACAGAGAGTACAACTGACACTTGGCTGACTCCCTGGGAGCACCCAACCTTCCTACTGGGCGGCTCATGTCACCACCTGTAGCGTACCCCCAGGTCAAAGGGCATCACTACCAGAAAGCAGCACTCATCCAAAAGGCTTTCAAGACAATTTGCAAAATGAAAATGTAATCCTCTCTAAGGGGAAATCCCCCATTAAAAATTGACACTAAACAAAACTATTTTAGTGTATTTATAGGGAAGGTGATTTTGCCCAATTAAAGGAAAAATATTAAACTTTGCAAAGTCAGTGCCATATTAAAATCCCAAATTTGATGTGCCCTCTCTGTTTTTTCTGTGGTCAGAGAGTACTTGGTGTCTTTCCATGAATTGTGGCTTGGTTCATGAGAACTAAGGTATTCCTTCCTGACCTACCGGGAGGAGGTAGTCTGCTGTGCAGAAAGTGCTCATGGGAGGAAGAGGAATTTAAACAACAAAAAAACCAGCAGCTCCAAGTCATAGCCTGAGGATTATACTCAGAAAGTAGAGCAACCTTCTTGTGTCAGGAATATGTTCAGACTTGGGGCCCGGGTAAGTGTCTGTGAGGCCCGCTCCCTGTGGCCCACGGGACTCTTCCGGCACACGTGCCTGCTTGGCTCAGTGGACTGTGTCTCAGTCAACTTTGTGTCCTGTACATCAGCAGAGTGCCTGCATCACAGTGAGGCTCAGTGTTTGCTGCTGCAGCCCCAAGCCAGAATAAATTAGTTCGTGTCCTCTTGCTTAGTTCATGTTAGGTAAAACTCAAGACTCTACCACCCACAGACTCCTGTCCTATATTGTTTATTCTGAAGTCACGTTATAAGTGTTTCACTCTCAAAACTTCCTCAGATTAAGGGGTAGGGGCTCAAACCAATATGCCCCACATCTCTTCTGGGAATCCATAGACAGGAATTGATTTTTGTTATGATTGATTTTTTACCATATATTTATCTTTATTTTGTAAAGAAAAAAAATTCTCATGTACTTCACTGTGTAATAGGAATGAAATAGTTAACTCTAATCTTTGTATCCAAAAGCAATCCCTGTGACATCAGGCTGATGAAGCCAATAAATACATTCAGAAAAGCCTTGGATGTCACTTAAGTTGTTAAAAAGCAAAAAGTACCCTTAATAACTAAGAAAGCAAAATTGGAATGATTGAATGATGCTCTCCTCTCTTAGTGAAAGTCCTCTTTGGATTTGTGATGATTATTTTTGGTGTACCAGGAAAGTAAGGCGCGTCCTTATCTATCAGGCCATTCCCTCCCCAGGCCTCTCGCACCCATTTCCGCAGCCTCAGCTGCTGTGGATCATGCCTGTGTTTTCCTAAGGGTTTGTCCTCAGAGACTGACTGTCAGGGTTCCTAGTCCCCTCAGACTCTCACTCCAAACAACAGCATAACCGGCTGCACCACCCTGAACCTCATCAAGATGTATGATTACAATGCACCAATAATAATAAAAAAAAGAATCCCATTGTCAAGTGGAGTGTGGGTTTGCCCATGAAGAATGTTTAGCACCCTCTAAGTAGCCCCTGTGAGGGACCTGGAGTAGTTTCTGTAGTCCTTGGTAGCTTCTTTACCAGGTCCTTGGTAAAGGGCCTTTTTCTCCTTTCACCATCTACAAATAGAGAACTTTCTGCCTAGGAACTCTCGTTTCCTTCGATGGAAAAGAAAGGTGAGATGGGCCAAAGTGGATCTTCAAAATGGAAAGTTTGTGCTCAAAAGAAGGGCCTGTAATTTGCTGCTGATTGAAAACATGAAAACATTGTCAAGATTTGGATATTGTTCCTTATTTAGAGGATGATGCCATTTTGGTGTATAAAATTGTAAAGATAAGTTTTCAAAAATCATGTAAGTACTAGTCATTTCCTCAGAGGATGAGAAGTATAAGTGCTCCCTTAATTAAATGGGCCGATTGATCATTACATTATTTGCTCCTTCAGTTTTTAGTAGTTGAAGCAATACAAATATGCTTCTTTGAGAAGAGCAGACATGGTTTCTTTTTCCCAAATGCAGCAATTCGTTTGTAAGTATTAAAACTTTCACAGACAGAGGGATGATATCATCCCTAATTCTTTTCCCTAATGCATTCAATCCATACTTAAATTGTGGAAGAAATTTAAATATATGTTGTATCAAAGAATTTCAAATCAGCATAAGGCTTCTTAAAGTTTCAATTATATTCTTGGGTTAAGTGTCTCTTTTTTGTCTAAATTGGTAGCATTATATAATGTGTTAATATGTTCTGGGATATGAATTATGAAGATGAGTTTTTCTAATTTTAAAAAAATCCTCTAAATATGAATTTTAAATTAAGCCCAAAGTATATTACTCCTGAACCCAGGAAGGTTTTGTTTCTTGTATATATCTTTAATCTGGCCTTCCCATGCATGCTTAACAATGCCTATCCCTATTTCTCTTCTCTGGTCATCTGTTATCCTACATTTTAATGACAGAAACTAATCTTGGTGAAAGTACATTGAAAAAGCCTTGTTATTTGTTTTTAGATGTTTACATGATGCACTGCATGAAATCTCCACATGCTTTCCACAGTGCCCCGATACTTCAGCAGCAGAGTTTTAATTATAGTGTTGCTTTGTGAGTTAAGCTGGTACCCAGCTCTGCTTCAGTGTCTCTTCTGCAAACCTGAAATACCCGGGGCTAAGGCATGCACAGACACCAAGGAGTTTACTGTTAAATGGATACAGCTTGTAACTGTAGTCAGAAATCTGGGCCAGACTGAGAATGAAGGTCTAGTCCTGTGTTAAATGGGAACATGGACTTTTTTTTTAATAGGATTTTTAAATTTGATATAGCAGCCAGAGATTTTCAACATCAGATAGGTGCATGCGTATACACGCACACACACATATGTACCTCATAAACTTCTGTGGCTCCTGGGAAAACCCTCCCTGGCTTCTTTGGCCCTCCAGTGAGGGAAGCTAATTGAGATTCTTCAAGGGAAATCCTTTTCTTTTCTTCGGTAGCCATGGCAAGACTCATTAAGCATTCTGTACTCCATTCTTTCCCAGACCCTGACTTTGCCTAGTCCAAGTGCTAAAGCCCAGGGAGTGATGTCTGGGGATTCCATTAAGCCAGTGCCCCGGGCCTCCCTTCCCCCAAGCTCAGTGTGGGAACAGATCCTCGCTCCTTGGATGAGGATTCAGAGGCCAGCTGTGAGAGGTGACCTGGCACAAAGCTTGCCTTTTTTACTGGTTGGGTGCTTCCACTCTTGAAATACTACATGTAGAATGGAAAGGCTACATTCGCCTGTTCCCATAGTATTGGGGAGGGAGTGAGAACGTACCTCTGAAATGATCCTCCCTGCCTGCATATGGCTACTTTCCCCTAATAAAGCAATCCATTGGAAGCCCTGTCTCACAGTGTGGTGTCCCACTCATCTTCTCTTTGTGATACTTTTATCAGGGATCCCTTGGGTTGCAAGTCCCTCTGTAGCTCCCCGCCTGTGGTCTTCCTTCCCACCATGAGCTGTACTAGAGAGGGGCTGGCTTGGGAGGGGGGAGGAAAGGGCAAGGCAGGACGCATGGCAAGTGGGGCTCCTGACACCCCTTTTCATTATGTGTGTCCACCGAGCTGTCTGGTTTCTGTTTTGTAATGGGTTCTTCTATGGCAAGTTGACCTTTTGGCTGAATAGGTCAAACTCCCACTGAGTGCTAATCCTCTACCTTCCTGGGACTGTGCATCCTTGGAGGTGAGGAGCAAATGAGGGATATGACCCACCGATCGGGGTGCGGGGAGTGCTTCTGAGGGGGTGATTGTCTTTTACCGCACAGAATTAATTCTCAAAGACCACCATGCAAGGTTATGCTGAGGAGTCCAGATAAGAACATTTTTGCTGACCTTGTTAAGGGGTAAAAGTAATTTTTCAGATCCATGTTTCAGATGGTGGCTTCCTTGTGTGCATTCTGCTTTTCAATAAGAGTAGAGCCAAATGCATGATCCTAATGATTCATCAGCTCATCTGGAGTTTCTGAAAGAGACAGGATTTCCTTAGATGATTTTTAAAAAATAAAATAAAAACCCTTCCCCCACCTACTTCTTCTATTTAAAGTCTCTTTAAAAATCTAGATGCTTTTTAAAAATCCTTCTAAACTGTGAGATCACAAGATTGTGATGTTTGTTGATGACAACTACATACTGGACCTACATTTGTTTTAAACTGCTTAATGTTCTCTTTTGGACTGTTTATGAGAATTTATAACATGAGTTACTTTGTAGTAGCTAGAGATTTTCAACATCAGATAGGCACTCAGTAAATGAATAGAATCTGAAATTGAATTATTATAGTTTGATTTTTTTCTTAAAACAGTTTATATAAGCTGTTTGAATTACACAGCTCTCACGCCTCACTCAGCAAGTCAGTGACATATCTTCATGGACAAGGGATTGCACGTTCTATTTATTTATCAATATCCTCTGTGTGTGTGTGTGTGTGTATATGTGTGTGTATGTGTGTGTGTATGTGTGTATGTGTGTGTATACGTGCACATGTTTGGTTAGTGTTCTTTAAATTTTAAGAGTAATCTCCTAGTTGAAGAAACAAGTAAATAAAATATGCCAGGTGACACAGAGACTGTTCAGCAGTAGTAAGTGCATATCGTGTCTGGTTGACCAAAGGGACTTAGAAACAGTCAACTCCCCAAACAGAGAAATCGGAGAGTGCTTCAGAAGCCATGTTACTTTCCTGAGGATGATCGGCCTCATTGAGGGAATGCCCTTCAGTTCTTCTTCAGGTACTAATGACACTATAACCATAATGAGATTAACAGAGAGACAAAATAACTATGTTTACATTTTTCTGAGTTATCAGTGTCTCTGTTCTCAAAATGCCATGCCTGATAGGGTAAGTGAAAGATAAGAAGTCTGTATTTAACATCTATTCAGTTACCACTAATGCTGGAGTTAAAGCAGGGCTCCTACCAGGGGCATAATGGGCTCCTGTTTAACATATTTATGTTGGTTGTAAAATTAGGAACTGTCATTACAGCCCCACATCACCTGCATAAGTGCAAAACATATAAATCAAGAGAAGTTCCAGTGCCATAAAAACACCATTGAATTAGAATAGCATGAAACTACTTACAAGATACTTGTATATTATGCTAGCATGGATGGGGGTGCACTCTCAGGTTTCTAGAGGATTTGAAGAACAAAGAAGAGTCATGCAGGTAGGACTCAGGGAAGTTAAGACCTGATGAGGACATTTATTTAGAGACCAGCCTGAGCCCTAGTGAGGAAAAGGCAGGAGAAGAACGGCCAGCAATAGCTAGGCGTGGATAACCTCTGCCTGTTATTCAAGATAACTGTTTCTGGCTTCTAGAAGGCATTTGAGCGGCCATCTGTCGTGACTGGAGCTTGCCTCCTGGGCCTTCTAGTAAATAACACTTCCTTCCATCTCTTGTGATGCTTTAGGGTTCCCTACAGGTCAGTGACTGTTGTTCTCTTGGACCCCTCTAGCCAGTTCTTCAAGGAATAGTTTATATTCTCTAAGGTCAGTCCATTTTTTAAGGAGGTGCAATGATTTATTCTGAACTTTGTAATTGAAACCCCTGAAGTGCCCCCCAATTATGAATTATCAATAACATCTTTCTGAATCTTAATTATAGCCTCAAAAAGAGAGTGAACACTTTAGAAGTTTTTCAACTCCCCTCTTCTCCCTCCTAAAAGCCACCCACCCCCATAATCTTAAAAAGGGGGGGCTGCAGATTTTATTCATGTGGGATCATTCACACCAAGCTACCATAATGTGCAATTAACACTCTAGAAACTGAAAACAGTATTCAGCAAGACAGCTGCATTATCAAAAATGCCAAAGGAGTTTTGAAGGGAGTAATGTGCATGTTAGAATAGGAAATTAATCAGAAACACATGCACACACACACACACACACACACACACACACACACACACAGCAGTGCTGTCTTAAATATATCTGAATGTAAAATTCCTATGTCTATACTTATATTAAAGATTAATTTCAGGATAGAAAACTTATTTTTTCTGTTTTAAAATTATTAGTTGTATGTTTTGCTTCTGAAGCAAATGAGGATGTTGGAGTATGATCTCTAAGATCCCTTTCAGCTGGAATATTCTTTAATAATAATCACTCTTCAATGATATTTTATAAAATTTTCCATTAAAATATTGCTTTTATTTTTCTCTTGCTAGTAATAATGATACTTCACACTCATGCTATTTTCAAAGTGCCTTTCAGAAACTGCAAATACTCTCAATTGTAGGAGTAAACTCTCTAGTTTTGCACAGCACAATAATCATAAGTGCATTTATATTATAATCCCTACTAAGCTATGGATCCAACTGACTGACTTAGTAACTGAAATGAAACAAAATTCTCCCAGCAGCATTTTGCTGGAATTTTCTCATTAACTAGCTGAAAGTGTTTTTACTCATAAGAAAGTAGGGGATTTTGATGTTATTTTCAATTAGTAGTACCTAGGCTTGAAGAAACAAAGTTTGTAATAAAAAATTTCAAGAGAATCAGGACATGGAGACTTACTTGCCAGAAATATAGGAAAGATCTGAATATTTTTTTCATAAATCACTGTGAAGCAAACAGATTTTTATGATGCTTGAGAACAAGAACAAGAAGATAGCAAAACAGATTTAAAAGCAAATTGTTACTCCAAGTAAAATAAGTGAAAAGAAGGACCCTCAATTATGGGGATTCCACAAATATCATGTCTTAAGCCCACTTTTGTTAAAGATTAATACCGGGTGGTGTTTCCCTCAGATGCCGTCAATAACGTAACTAGGTGGTAATGTAATTGGAAAGAAGTTAAGCTGAATGTATGCATCAGAGCTCCAACTTAATTGATTTTCTTGCTTTTCTCTTTTTTCTTTCTTTTTTTTTAAGTTATAGGTGCACAACGAAGGAGAAGCCCCAGCGCACTGGCCATTGAAGTATTTGAAGCACATTTGGGAAGTCACATTTTGCAGGTACCTTTGAAAGAAAAAGAAAATTGCTTATATTTTACCAAGAAAAAGCCATATGTTTACTCTTCTTTATAAATGTTTTAAATTTCAGATGTGTATTTGATTGTTCTTATTTTATCTTGGAATTCTGAAATTCTTATGACTTTGTTTTTCTTTTAGAAAGCCATCCCTTGAGAGAATATTAATGAGAAAGGGAGGGCAAGTATTACATGTGGTGTAATAATTTAGATGCGTGCCACTGTTTCATTGACGCACAATGTATAGTACTGGCTGTTCCCAGAGTGACCGTGTGTGTGCTGTATTTGTAAGTGGATATACATGTGTGTCATTGGAGCTATATGTTGCTTTGGGAAGAACAAAGTTTTGTTGTGAAAGTAATGTGACATTATGTGTCGCCAAACTTAAGTTCTTTGCTTGAGTTTGTATTTGTTAAGTGCTTCTGATCCTAATGTTTCTTTCTCTAAATTAGAAAATTGCTTAGGGTGAAAATTTTGAAGTCTGTTGTTATGTAAAGGAGACTGATAATAACTGATTTCACCAGTGAATTTCATTACAAATAATGTGAAGGTTACTTGGATGAAACTATAGTTACTTAGCCCTAAAGAAGATTTATTCCCAAATCAGCATCTTATTCAATCTTTTTTCCTTAAGACTATGCCATCTATTCAACAAGTCTGCCTTCATTCAACATTCTGCATTGTCCCTTCTTCTGTGATAAATGTTGCTATGACCAATCCTTCTTTTAGCTATAGAATATATTTTTACATGGAATTTGAGGAGCAGAAATATTTAAGATATTTAGGCAACTCATTGTGTTTGGAAAAGGTGGTTATGTCTTTCTTAGATAGACCTTGTGGCAAAATAAAAGTAAACTCCTGATTCCTGTCCATTCAGAGTTAAAAAAATGCCCTCAATGATACTTTCATTTTTCTAAATAGTCAAAAGTAGTATTAACTCTAGCACATTATTTCCTAAAGTTTATATGCTAGGAAACATTTCTCATTTCTCCCTGAAAAAAAAAAGTAGCTTATAATAGTCAAATCCCAGCAGTTCTGCAAAGCAGTTCCTTTGCTGATAGTTTCAGAATCACCTGACACTTGTTCAAGGGATGTATTCTTGGGCCTCTACCTGGATCTACTGAATCAGAGTCTACAGGGTCAGGTCCACAAAGGAGTCTGTCATTTTCAATGACCTTCTGAGATGTCATTAATGTTGTATAAGACCTGTGAAATCATAATTCACATTTGCAAATTTAAGGCCCTGAGAAGTCTTACTTTATTTTTGTTTATTCTGGCTTTTTCATTTTTCCATTACTATCTCATGGAACTGATGTTTCTTGAAACCCAACTTGAGAGGTACTGTTGTATCATGTACATAAAATTTCAAGTCACCTTTCCCGTAACCCAGGATTAGTTTAAAGGATACAGAAAGGGTCTTATTTTTCTAGATCTTCAAATTTTTATGTCTTTTCTTCTTTGCATACTTTGTTCAGATTCTCCATTATAAATTTTGTGTTGGATTCTGTTGTGACTTAGGGCTCCTCCTGCTTATGTTCTGAAATAGTCAGGGCTTAAGACTCAATGGAAGAAGTGGTTCCAAGAGCAGCCCTAGATGATCATCCTTGCTCTCTTTCTAGAGATCATAACTCTGGAGTTCAATGGGGAGGGTGATTTAGGAATTGTAAGAATTTAAAACTAACACAACACTTAAGAGTTTTAATTGAATATGAATCAGTATAAAAATATAGATTGGCAGCTGGGTGTGGTAGTGCATGCTTGTTGTAATCCCAGTACTTGGGAGGCTGAGACAGGAGGATCGCAGGTTCACAGCCAGCCTCAGCAACTCAGTGAGGCCCTTGGCAACTTAGTGAGGCCCGTTTCAAAATAAAAAATAAAATGGATCTGGGGATGTAGCTCAGAGGTAGGAAGCCCCGGGGTCCAATCCCCAAAACCAACCAACCAAACAAACAAACATATATAGAGATTGGCTGTCTCAAGTGCCATTCAACTATAAGCTTCATTGAGGATCTACAAGGAGACCACTTGCTCTTCTCCACTTTGGGTGGTCACACTCTACTTAGACGCCACCACTTTAAGAGAAGCCTAGGCAGCTGGATGCCACTTGGAGAATAACCAGACTAGCAAGTGAGCTTGATTTCTTCAAAGAGCCTGGGGAAGTTTAGTTTGGAAAACACATAATTTAAAAGGGATATTAATGTCCTTTCTATACATTGGAAGACCTCATTTTGAAAAGAAGATTAAATAGATTCTGTTTGGCTTCAGAGTATAGAAAACAAAGAGAGAGATATGGGTAGAAATTAAAGAGGTAAAAAATCACCTTTATATTAGGAAACTCCCAAATACAGCTGGTCCATTTGGAATATGTTCAAAGCCATTGACTTTAAGGGAATATATAGGTAGTTTCACAGATATACTTTCAAAAAAGTAAGAAATTCAATAATGGTTGAATTATATAATTTTGAAATTGATATAGAAACTGAAACTTCTTGTATCATTTGATTTTTAACACCAGTGGTTTTGGAGTAGAAGAACTACATAGAGCTCTATATGGAACTATATAGTATAATATTTTATTTTTTAAATAGCAGCATTGTGGTCAAGATGGGGTAGGGAAGAAGTAGTAACAAGAAGAGCCTCCTCTAAGCTATCTAATTAGTTATATTGTTTAATTAGTAGGGAAATCCTTGAGCCCCTAGACTCATTTCTGTGCTACTTTCAACAACATCTCCATGTTCTGCAAGGTTACAATAACATCTACATTTTGTTTCAAGTGGCTCCTTGGTAGAATCTGGTTCATTTCTGGGGACTAAAAATGAATTTTTTTTTATTCTCCTTATTCCTTCCTATTACCCTCCCTTCACTTGCAAATATTTGCTAAAACCTGTGTCTTCAACAAGGTATAGGTACAGTTTCCAACTTCACAGTTTATAGTCATTCTCCCCCAAAGTTTTAGATACATAGATAGAATACAAAATTCACTGTATGTGGCTGCTATCTTTAACTATCTCACATTCATTTGGGAAGAGAGGAACCAGGGGAACTCATAAAGTGAGAGACATTAAACTGGTCCAGCACTAAGGGGGTTGCAAAAGAGCAAGGCTCTCAACTGGCCATAAAACATCAAAGATGGCATCTCAGAGTTTTTGATGGGTGAATAGGAGTTTATTAGGTGAAGAAAATGGAAGAATATTCCAATCAAAGGGAACATCAAACACAAAGGCATGGAAGCAAGTAGTAATAGATCTTGTATGGGGACTGTTAGGATGTTCGATACGATGGCTGCTTCACATGCACAGGAGGCACATAGAGATGTCAGGGGAGTAATTATATGAACCATGTGTGATAGGCTGAGTGAGCCAACCCAGGAAGTATGGACTTGGTTGTCTAACCAGTGTTGAGCCCATGGAGAGGGCATTTTTGTAGGAAGTCACAAGGGAAGAATTTGGTTTATTTCTGGAGTTATTATCAAAATACAGTGTTTAGGAAGGCTTTGGGTTGCACGAGCCTGATAAAGAGACCATTTAGGAAATTGTTACAATTGACCAAGAAAGAGAAAGTGCATATCTTCTCCAACGTAGAGCTCTGTGAAAGGAGAGGCACTGAGATAGAATCATTGGCACATGGTCATTAAGTAGAGGTGACAGCTAGAGAATGGCAGGACCAATAATGGTTGCAGGTTCTCTGGATTGGTACCTGGCTATCCTGAATTTCTTAACTGAGAGATGTTGAAAGGAATATTTTCTTACATAGCCAAGTTGATATAAGGTAAACAGTTTGGAATCCCAGGTCCGATCCTCTGGAGCAAAGTTGCGACTAGGGCTGAAAATAGTCCTGGGAATTACTAATCACTGGTGTGTAAATGAATGATAGTTCAAATCAAGCAGTGGAAGGAAGCCCCATGGAAATGATGTGGGGCAAGAGAAGGCTAGGTGTCACATAAGAGGCAAGTAAGCCGGCGTGGTGGCACATGCTTGTAATCCCAGTACTTGGGAGGCTGAGACCAGAGGATCCGGGTTCGTGGCCAGCCTCAGCTACTTAGTGAGGCCCTCCACAACTTAGTGAGACCCTGTTTCAAAATAAAGAACAAAAAATAGGGCTGGGGGTGTAGCTGGGAGGAAGAATGCCCCTGGGTTCAATCCCCAGTACTGCAAATAAATAAATAAAAAGAGGCAAGTAGATGAGAAAGGAGCAGACTAAAGGGAAGAGGGAACCACAGAATTTGATTTTGCTAGAGGAAGGAGTATTAATATCAAAGTAGCTGAACGTAAGTCATTGAATAGGGCAAATGGAGAAGAGATGTCTTGAGTTTTGTCAATTGGAACAGTTGCAGTAAAGTGTTCAGTGCAGAAGACAAACCTATCATACAACAAAATGTAAAGGAGAATAATGTGGAAGTCTGTGATGAAGGAAGGATGGAAGATGAAAAGATAGTGTCAATGGAAAATTGCATTTTCATGTTGTGGGAGTATGTTTATATGTCTGAGATTCATGGGGCCAAGTACATTGTGTGTATAGAAATATAAATGGAAAACTAACTCTGCTGGCCAATTATATGTTCTTTAGCAATCAGCCTTTTCAATATTAATATCCAGGTGTGGTGGCACAAGCCTGTAATCCCAGTACTTGGAAGACTGAGACAGGAGGATCACAGGTTCAAGGCCAGCCTCAGGAACTTAGCAACATTCTCAGCAACCTAGTGAGAGACCCTGTTTCAAAACAGAAAATAAAAAGGACTGAGGATGTAGCTCAGGGGTAGAATGCCCCTCAGTTCAATCTTCAGTACCACAAAACAAAACAAAAACAGTATCTCGTAGTCTTAGCTGTATTACGAAAGGATTAGTTTAGTAGTTTACATTATTATTAATGGCCAAATGTCATTCTATACTATGGATGTATCATAATTTATTTAGCTATTTTCCTGCTATTGGGTATTTTAGTTATATCTAAAAATTTATATTTCTAATGTGAATACCAACTGGGGGGGATGCATGTGTGTGTGTTTCAATTAGAAAAGCCTAGTCCAAGTTGAGCCTGGGGGCATGCACCCATAATCGAGGCCAGCATGCAGAAACTTAGACCCTGTTTCAAAATAAAAAAATAAAATAGGAGTGGGGATGTTGCTCTGAGGTAGAACTGCCCTGGGTTAAATCCCCAGTATCATGCACACACACACACACACACACACACACATACACACACACACACCCTAGTTCAGATGAATATTAGCATAATTTCTTGAGATTTTACTAAATACTAAGTTTCATGTATTGTACTAAGTTTTTCTCATCTCAACATTGAATATTTTCAATATGTACTTATTAGATTCTATGATTATGTACATTTTCAAATTGAGTAAGCTAAGACTTAGAAAACTTAAGTAACTACTTACATATATGTTTAGGTAACAAAGTTGACTTCAAACATAGGATGCTAACACTAGATTAAAATACTTTCCAAGAAATTATAAGGATATTTTAAAAGACAATGATAATTACAAGAAAAAAATCAAGACAATTTATAGTCTGAGTAAATGTCTGAATTTAGAGGGCTAAGGAGAGGTTAGATCAAAATACCACTCTGGGGTTCAGGAAATGCCTGTGCCTTCACTGTGCCAGGTGCCATGCTGCCTGCTACCTGTGCCCTGATGCTGTCTCATGGAAAAACAAGACAAGTAGCCCTTGGAGGAGAGGAATTGAGTGTAGGAAGTGAGGATGAACTTCTTAATTTTTGGTGTACCCATACTATAATAAGTGTTTTGTTTTGTATATCTAATTAGCCATGTTTTCTCTTAGGAAAATTAAGGAAACTTGGTGAGGTCTCTTAAAATTTAACTACTTTTCCTCTGGGAGTGGGAAAAACAAAAGATTATACCAATTCCATCAATGTAAAATCAACTCTTACAAAGTCAGATTCCAATCTGAAGGTTCTGTAGCAGCACATGTAGCAGGACTGAGGCCCAGGATTGTGTGTTGTTCAACTTAGGGGCCTCCAGTCTCATGCAGTGTCACTGCTGACAGTAGTCAGTATTACAGTCCCACTGAACCTGCAGCTGTTTCCATCGTGAAATGTGGGACAGAGGCATCCTCTGCAGGAGAGATGAGGGTTCAAGGGATGTCAGTCTCACAGCTGCAGGGCTGTGAAATGTAGTTACTGGGCCTGAGTCAAGACATTTTTAGTTCATTATATTCTTCTCTGACTTTCATAAACTAGATGAGGAATAGGAAGTCAAGGGGTCAAGAATGGGGATTATGCATTTCGTGGAAGGCTAAGTTAAAAATCCAAGAACTTCTATAGGTCATTATATGGGATTTTTCCTAAATACTGTATATGTGACTAAGCACAAATTTGCTTTCTGCTTGAAAAGTTCTCTTTGGACAGTATTGTCTCCACTTCATAATTTCCTTAGAATGAAAAAATATGAGTTATATTTATTATTACTATTCCAATTTAGGGACCAGATAACATATGCACATTTTACCTTATTGAAGTTAACCAAACACAAAATGATAACAAATATCATCTTTGTGAGTCATAAAATTAACTACTGGAATGGCTTTCCCTTAGGTGCCTGATTTATGAATGGAGTGCTTTAATTACTTGCATGCCCTTAGCAGAAGGGTTCGCTTTTTTTCACTCTGTAAGTAATGTTTATATAATTGGTAAATAAAGTTGCAACATTGGTTTTACACACTCTATATTAATGCCACTTTACTTACCTCACAGGTGTTAAAACAATCAAATCTGGCCTAGTACTTGGAAGATTTTGAAGGCTTATGCTTGAATTTATTGTTAATATATTATATCAAACTGTACATATATATTTGTTATATTACCGACATTGTCTAATGCACATCATTACTAATAATTATCATGAACTTATAAAATGATTGAAGGATAGTCTTTTTCCATAAATTTTCTTGGATCATAAAATAATACTTTGTGGATTGAACTAATATAATCATAAGTACTCACATGTTTCTATATAAGTGATATAGAAATAAATTTATTATTTAAACTAAGTCTTAAAAGAACAAAAAAAATTCTATAAAAATGCCCTAGTTGGAGGTAAAGGTGGTACTGTGTGTTAATTTTGTGGCTGGCTATATTATACAAACACCCCCTACCATGTCTTTGTCATTTACTGTGCATTATTTTTGGCTGCAGGAAATTTTTGTATTGCTCTTAGAACATTCAAACCCCAAACAAAAAGAGAACTTCATGGGGCAGATTCTTTGAGGGAGACCAAAAAAGAACCTCTAAGAACATTCTAAGATTATAGCATCTCAGTTTCTCTAATAGAGTAGATAAAAGAAGCCTCAATAGAATGGTTGCATGATTGCTTGCTTTCCCCAGCAAAACTAGGGAAATAATTGGTTTTAAAAGAATAATTTATTAGTAGAAGAAGTCAGTTGTATAAGATGTAGACATGGCCTATGGAGGACCTTAGCTGAACAGTTTCATTAAGGTACATATTGTCTATAAATGGTGGAGAAGGGAGCTCAAACATAACTATTTCTATTTGTTAGACAAAGTCATCAAAGACTTGTGTGGATGGAATCAGTGATGCCATAAACTTCAGTAAACCATTGTATTTCATTCACGTGTTGTTTTTCCCTCAGAACCTTCAACCATGAAATATAGGGTACATAGAGTCATGCCTCAAGTAAAAGAAGAGCCCATGATGTTTGTTTGTTTGTTTTTGTGAGGCCATTATGGATCAGATTTAAAAGAAAATCAGATGAGATTTACATTTACTTTGTGCATGTGTGTGTGTAACTAGTGACTGAACCCAGGAGCATTCTACCACTGAGCTACACCCCCAGCCCTTTTTAATTTTTAGCTTGAAACAAGATCTCATTAAGTTGCTGAGTGTCTTGCTTAGTTGCTGAGGCTGACCTGCAACTTGCGATCTGAGATTGTACTGGGATTACAAGCTTGTGCCCGAACACCCAGCTAAGATTTATATTTAAATCTCCACATTTCGCTGGGCGTGGTGGCACACACTTGTAATCCCAGTACTTTGGGAGGCGGAGACCGGAGGATCCGGGTTCGCAGCCAGCCTCAGCTCTGTCTCTCTCTCTCTCTTTCTCTCTCTCTCTCTCTCTACTTACTGAGGCCCTCCACAACTTCATGAGATCCGGTTTCAAAATAAAGTATAAAAAATAGGGCCGGGGGTGTAGCGCGGAGGTAGAACGCCCCCGGGTTCAATCACCGGTACCGCAAAAAAAAAAAATCTCCACATTTCTATTGTTAATTATGTTTTGAAGGTTGGTTTAGAGCTGATGCTGGAATCATGATTAGTTGGTACATATACTATTTTGGTCTTGCAGATTTATTGTTAGACAATAAATCTCTACCAGAAATTTTTGAAAATTTGTGGTTGATATAATAAAGAAAGCAAAATTAATAGTATCATATATATATTCATTAATGTTCAGGTATTTATGGTCACAGCACCACTCCAGTCTCAGAGACCATCCAATTGTAGAAAACTAAACTGAAGATTCTGGTAGAGAAAATATACTGGAAATATAGGCCAACGGAGCTACTTAAAACAATGTTGGGGTGTAGGGAATGCCAAAAGTGCCATTATCGATACCTCCTTTAATCTCATTCAGCAAAAGAAATTAAAAGGTTGACCAGTACAATTCAAACATCTGGGCAAGGGAAAGTGGATATGCCTAAAACAGCTCAAGAACTAATACAAAAATACAATTTGTTTCTTATTAATATGCTGCTTAGCCAAGTCAACATTCCTTCTACATTCCATGGTAATGTTTACAAAAGACTTTTCTGAAAGTGATAACTTTAAGTGTATTTTCTATTTTATTGATGAGTTAGAATTTTACTGGAACTTATAAGTATAAAAGAAATGATTATCTCTAGGAAGTTGCACCCTCTTATTCCTGGTGGCCTTTATAAAAGTACTACCCTGCTGGACATCAGTGCTACAATTAAAAAAAACGATTTCAAATAATAGAGACATTCTGATTTAATTATTTCAGTTAATATAGAAGGAGGAGATATAGGTGAGTGACCCTATAGTTTCCCCATGATCTGGAATGGTAAGAAAATGTAAAACTAAATATAGAAAAAGAGAAAGTTAGTGAATATATTTGCATATGCAAATTAGCTTAATTGATACTGCTTGCCTCTACAGGGATTTTTCATTACAAACTGGAGTGCTACATTGTTCAGCTCATATTGAGTAATTTAGTAACTAATGAGACCAGTT
Source organism: Glis glis (assembly GCA_004027185.1). NCBI lineage: Eukaryota > Metazoa > Chordata > Mammalia > Rodentia > Gliridae > Glis > Glis glis. Next base: position 2,813 of record PVJS01006575.1, on the reverse strand, counting down.
TGCACTAATTTGCATATGATAAATGAGCTTAATTGCAGTAAATAACTTGGAGGCATAATTACTTAATTTTCCTGTGTTGCACGGCTTTTAAGTTCACGTATGAACAACTCAAGATAATTTTGCATATTTAAATTAGTTGCTTTTAAATTTTCTTGAACAAAAAAAAGGAACACACCTTATCAATTGAGCTATAAAACAATCGAAAGCAAGGATTGCAGCATTTTTGTTAAAAAGAAAGAATAGAAAAGAAAAGCAGAAATTTCTTGAGTCTGCTGTTCACCTCTCCCACATCCTCCCTGCAAGTAAGGTATCAGCATTGCCATTTAGGAAAATGTTTTTAACGTTGAAAGTTAATACACAACTTCTATTGGTAACTGACCTGGGTTACTGTTTATGAATGAATCCTAACTTTTGAAATAGGGTCTATAAAAGAGATGTGACATGTCCACTGCCTAATTTGGCAAACGGATATGGAGCTGGTCAGTTGGCTCTCCCCCACCGGGGTGCCCCGCCAGGTGCAGTTCATCTGGGTTTCGAGGCTTTCCTGGCATGGGTAGCACTCTGACCTAGCTGACCTTTCTAGATTCATTTTCTATCTGGATTCATGTTTCATATTGCAGAATCACTCCCATGGAAGAATCTCTATCAGAGTTTGCTACAGATGACCTCATTGGTCTTCACATTATCTCAAGAATGGATGTTTTATCAAAATCTCAATCCTCAAAATGGAAAAACTGAAGCATGCAGAGTTCATGGCAACCCCTCTTTTCATGTTATTATGTCGCCTTAAAATTTCAGTTTTGGGGAAAAAGTATTTAATATTCAAAGCCATGCTATTATTTATTATTATTAGGCCATATGAAAATCATATTCATGACCATGAGAAGTTATTATATAACTGTGAAAGTTTAAAACCTGTCATTTAGCTGGGCACAGTGGTGCATGCCTGTAATCCCAGAACTTGGGAGGCTGAGACAGGAGGATCACAGGTTCGAGGACAGTGCACATGCTAACTTAGCGATACCCTGTTTCAAAATAAAAAATGAAAAGGGATGGGGATATAGCTCAGGAGTAGAGAGCCCCTGGGTTCAATCCCCAGAACCACAATAAGTAAATAAGTAAATAAAAACATATATACATACATACATATTGTCATTAAAAATGTCATTGCTGCTTTAACTCACTCTGTACAGAAACAGAGGGGATATCAGCACTATTCATTTGTCACAGTCTGGAAAAATAACTCATGAAACTTTTCTCTGAGAACCTCAAATCCTACCAAATTCCATATAAGCTTCCTTTATCTTTCAGAGGTATGTCAGAACAAATACTAATATTAGTATATTCAAAGTGTAAAATCTGGGGCCTTTATATAACAGGTTCTCAGGAAATACCTGGTGAACAAAAGAACAAGCAAATAGATCCCAGCAAAGTCAGAGTGAACCTCAGGACCCTCGTCTCATCTTCAAGTTCCCAGCTCAATTTTCATCCTCATCCTCTGGACATGGGAACGAGTAGGCAGATTCAATAAGTGTGGGAATTGTGACATCCAGCCACCTAGAATTCACATCCCAGTTTGCTCATTTATTAACTGTGTCGACCCAGAATGGTGGTCTCTTGTACTCTCTGAGTTTTGATGTCTTCATCTTTAAGACTGAGGAAGCAGTAGTAGATGTTTTCCTGGATACATGCTGTAAGGCTTGGAGGAGACAGTGTGGTTGAGTGCTTAGTAGAGAGAATCTGGTATATATAGAGTTTTTCATAAACATCTGCTAGTATTTCTATCTGTATAGTGGGTAGTCTAGAATAATGTGCAGGCTTCAAAGACACATGTTAATGCTCATAAGAGCATTATCAATATAGAAATACCGAACATTATCAGTAAAATCCTCCCAGGTTAAAAGTAGGATAATTTTCATTGAACACAACAAAAGTTATTAACATTGACCATATTTGTATTTGACAGTATATTTTAGCTCAGAATAAACCATTTGAAATTTGGTAGTAACAATGTATTTTTACCTCAAATGAAAATCCTTCTCTTAAAAACCAAAGGAGTTGTCTGAATACTTTCATTATCAACTTAGAAGGAACAAGAAAAATAGAGCTTCAAAAAAGACTCCAGAATCAGTTCCCTTTAGACTAAAATGTGAAATGTCATATTCTTATCATACTGTATAGCCTCCTCAATTTGCTTAGAAAAATGGGAATAAACAGCCAGCCAGAATTCCGGAAGAGCTGAAAGGTATAACCAGGCATCACACCTTCCTATATGTTATGTTAGCTGGACATTGAGGGTACATGTGATTCTTTTCACAGGTATTGCACAAATTCTGTCACCTGTCATGCCCTTTCCACATCGAGATCAGAAGGGAGGACTTCTCAGAGTTTTATGATGGTGTGTGCGCATGTGTGTGTAGGGGGAGTAGGTGCCTGTCAACCATAGTTTTTATGTACTTTGTTGGTTTTATGTACTTTGTTGACATTGATTTGCAGAGTAAGCATATGTCATTGTTTGCTAAGAAATGCTGTGAGAGGTATGGGCAGGGGAAGGCTCTGAGGTAACTACTGTTGTGGAGGAAAGTCTTGGTATTTGACAACTTGGCTGAAACTAGTAAATGGCGGCTTTCTGGTTTCAAAGTTAATTATCTCAGGTGGCCAGGATCTAGGAAAATGAGACAATAAATCTAAAAACGCTGAACATCAGTAAATACTTACTGAGTGTTTCATGTTCAGCAGACTGGAGAAACTACTAGGCAGCAAAAAATGAGTCATGGTTTGTTTTTTTTTTGTTGTTTTTTTTTTTTTGCGGT